>VSTD030003511.1:0-10851 GCA_008808055.3 Sporobolus alterniflorus | reverse complement strand
TAGGAGTAGACACCACAGGGCAACATGTGCCATCGCATGTCTGGTATGGAACGACTTGCTTACTAATTAGGTATGCTATAGGTTCTTTGTCTTGCTCAATTGATTGGGGATTAGCATCATACTTTGTGACATACTTTGTTATCTGCCTGAACCACATGGTGCAAGAGGGGCATTTGATGGGAAATCCTTAGCCCTACAAGCGGGGCATGTAATAGACCTTTATAATGACATGTAGTGATCTCCGGGTCATACACCAAAGGTGCTGTAAGAATGGCAACAAGGAGGTTTCTCTAGTCGCATAGATAGCGACAAAATCACTACTCGTGGGTACACGGTGCTACCTTTGCAAAGTGTACAACTATCTTGATAGCCGAGCTTGCAGTTACAAGCGGTCTGGGATCCTATCTAGATTAGTGGTTGGTTGGGAATGGTATGGTCTTGGTGTAGTATTTGTGGAAACTTTGTGATCCCTTTGTGCCCTTTATGCCTTTGTGGTCATGCTTTGTGATATACTTTAATCCAACCTAAGTGGGTAGTTTAGCCTGCATGTTTAACATTGAAGTTAGATGCTAATAATTTGAGAGTCAAGTTAAGGTGATTTTCTGCTTACAGCCTTACTACTGCTTTACCTTGTTATTATTACCTTGCATTATAATTTTATTCTTGCACTTGCTAAGTACCAACCATAAGTCTACTCAACCTTGCTATTTCCCCCCTATTGTACCAACCTACTACTCAGAAGGTGAAGATGGACCAACCTACAATTGTCATTAGAGCTAAATCGGGGTTAAGTACGTACTAATGAGCACTAAAAGTAAAAACCATACTTATGGTGAGGAACATTCGTCACATATAAGAACTATAGTAGTCTCTCATGTGGCAATGCTAACAATGGCTAAATTCTGTAACTACGGATGTGTGTTGGCTAAGGTAAGCCTAAGTGGGTTTTGAGATTGTTTTGATTATTTTATTGTTCATGAACTTATTTTGTTGTTTGTGCATGTTTTTAGTTGTTTATGGATTTCATAGAACTATTAGGGTTGTGAGTGCCTTATTTTAGTTGTTGGTGATTTATTTTGTTGTTGATGCAGAATTCTTTTGTTGTTTGGAGCCCTTTATTTTAGTTGTTTGTGCTCCCCTTATTTTGGTTGTTTGTGAAAAAATGAGTGAATGTTGCTGACTGAGTGATCCATCTTCTGTAGGTATACTAACTTGCATTTGAAACATTTTGAAAATGGTTTGTGGAGTGCGATTTCTGCCACCGATTATGTATATCCTGCAGTAGTGGGCTACTTTTTTTGTTTTGGTGAGGGAGAATAGGTTGCATAACTTCAGAATCTAGGCTGGTGTTTTAGTTTTTCTTGTTTTTTCATTTCTTGTACATACTAAACTTTTATTAATATTAATAAATCAGTAGGGGAGTCCCCCTGCTGTTTTGATAAAAAAATAGGTTGCATAACTGTCATAACACTGAATTAACAAGAAAAATCTTAAACTTAATGATTAACCCTCTTCAAGAAATCATAAGTAACAAACCGTTGAGCCAAATTCGATTTTCAGCCACAACCTGAAAAGATCATGAACCCTACTTCATTTTTGACCAAGTTGTTCCTTTAGTTCTGTTATGGAACTAATTTTTTATCCTTGCTCCAAAACTAAATGTATTGAGTTTCCTGCTGAAATCTGCGCCGGTCCGGTATCTTCTAATGGCTGTAACTTTTGTCCTGTTTATCAGATTAAGGAGTGTAAATTCCCGTTGAAAAACTGATAAAGTCCTATGTAACTTTGGTATTCAACTTCGAGTTAGATTCCAGCCACAAGAATACCACATTTGCATTTTCTGGCTGTTAAACACAGTCAAGGCAGAACTGTCGTCCGTACAAGAAAGTCCCAACATGCAGAAGTACTACAACCCTCTGTTGGCCTGTTGAAACATTATTCCCTCCAATGTTTATTTTAGAAAATTCTACAGGGTGTTCACCAATACTCCTGAGTGGTTAATGAACGCCTGGTGAACTGCCGAACTGAATGACTGATCGACATCAGCTGTGGTCAACACGGTCTCACCATGTAGTAGAGGCCAATGGAACTTTGTCTTCTGGACCATCTTCTTTTTCTTTGAATTTTCTCCTTTTCTTTGAGTCCTTTTTGTTAGTTTTGTTTAAGTCCTTTATTCTGGCTGCATCTCACCGTGTTAAAACTAGGGGAAACTGAGCTTTCGATTTCAAATAATAGGGGTAGTTGAAAAGTAGGGGTAAAATCACAATTAATGTTGAAAGCAGGGGTAAGAACACAATATCCCCTTTCTTTGAGTCTTTTATTCTGGCTGCATCTCATCCTGTTAAAAGTAGGGGCAAGCAGAGCTTTCGATTTCAAATAATAGGGGTAAAACCATAAAATTGAAAAAGCAAGGGTAAAATCACATATAGGATGAAAACAGGGGTAAGAACCAATAGCCCATATTTGTGGATATCTGTTGACTGCAAAAAATCCGTGAGAGAAATTTAGTCGTCCGTAGCACACGTGGCCTATGAGATCTGCTTCAACTCTGGTACAGGACAATTTGTCTTTTGGATCGCAGTGTTAGTGAACCAATGCATGCTAGTCACTTTTCCCAGCAAAACTACAATGAAACAAACTTGTTTGGATACATTAGCTCACCAGCCCGAAGGGGTCGGTGTTAGCTGATACATAGGCAAAGCGGGTATCGACCATCTACTATCGGTTCAAAGCAATCGGCTAGATAGGAATAAAAGCAATAAAGATGACAAATAAGGACAGCCAAAAGCGTGGTAAACATGTAAAGCAAGACCAATTTTTAACTAAGGATAATAACACATGAATATGAACTGAGTGTGATAACCTTCTAGGTACAGACACCAGTAGGGTTGTTCAAGAGCATTCAATAACCGATCCTACTACCCTAGCCGATTTCACTGAGAGGTCAGACTTAACCAATCACTACAGGAAATCTTCTAAAATTCGTCGGCTAGAAACCGATGGATTTATATTAGAGGCCGACAAAATTATGGTAAATGATTTTCTGACAAATTTAATTAGCTGACAAACTTAATTTGACAAACTTAAGAACTTAAGTTCGTTGGTGCCACATCACCAATGAATTTATTGCCAATGTGGCGCTTTAGATCACCACATCACTGCACTAGAGTATGTATATTAATATATATCGTTGTTATTGTAACCAAAGAAGATCTTTGGTCCAGTGGAAGGGCAATTCTTCAGTACAGGTGGAGTATGTATATTAATATATATTGTTGTTATTGTAACCAAAGAAGATCTTTGGTCCAGTGGAAGGGCAATTCTTTAGTACAGGTGCATCGGTGTTTTCTGCATTGGCAAATGACATGGTCAACAAGATCGTGCGTTTCAGTTCTAAGATGGTCTCGCGAACAAAGAACACAAAGATTTATCCTGGTTTAGGCCCCTCCTCGAAGGTATTACCCTATGGCCAGCAATTTGATATAGATGGGAACAAGTGTTACAAAGGGTTATTAGAGACCTTGACTAGTTCATGTGTCCAGTGGGTCTAGATCTTGTCCCGCTGCTTAAAGGGCAGCGGTTCTTTTACCCAAAGGGTAGATGTTCTTTTATAGGCGGTCCTGAGGCCCCCTAACTATGGTAAAATTCCCTTATAACTCAGGTTCGGTTACATGACAAGTGGGATCGTAGGCTAAAATATCATCTTTTGAGGTCCGGGAGAGACCGCCCAGCTATCATCTTTGCACCTAGGTCTTAACGTGGTTGGAGCCCGGGACGGTTTTCCATGGTACTGCCATCTTGACCTGCCTTGCTTGGTTGCGAAGCTTCCCCTTGTGTGGGGTGATGTGGAGGGGCTATGCTGCCACGTACACCAACCAATGAACTGCAGCTGACAGGCAAGGATACAAAGCCTTCTGACAGGTGTTGTCCCATCCCGTCGCACTGTATAGGCTGATGCAGCCTCCGACTACCTTTCTAAGGGGTGTGAGGCCCCTTGGACTAGTGATCCACATTGGTGTTCACCGTCTGGGTCCCAGGTCGACCGAATCTTGTATGGAGAATCCTGCCTCTTATCGGTCGATCTTATCCGATGTCAGAGTGATCATGGCAATTATGCGCGTTCTCGTGGTGGACTTGCCATGTCAGGCGGTGACGGGATGGGTTCCAGCACTTGAGTGCTTGTTGCTAGGTGCATGTGGGCACCTACCATTACATCTTGTCCTGTGTGGCATTAAATGGCCTCGCTACCTGAGGACCCCGGTTCTCATGCCACTTGCCCGATATTTAGGATACCCCCAGTCGTGGCTAACTGGTGACCCGGCGCATGCTGAGCCGGGGTGTGAGGACAAGCTACATCGGATAGACATATGGTGAAATCCTGCCCGTCTAAGACCATTGAGATGGGACAAAAGGAACTGGTGCATATCGCACCTAGGTTGAGTTCTTTTTAGTTTGGTGCAACCTCCCCTTCAGCTAGAAGTGGTGGGACCATATTTGGTATAGGGTGCTTGGTTCCCCAGCTATTTGCTGCTGGAGGGAACCGGGCCATATCTAGATTTGGTCAGCCATAACTGACGGCCCGCTGTACCCAGGGCACATGACCCTGACAAAGTGAGAGCATGGTTCAAATCCTAGATTTGATTTTGTTTAAATTTTTATTTTTTATTTGTTTTAATATTTTTTCAACAGAGTTGAATTCCCACATTAGGATTCTTAATTATTATTATTTGTTTTTAAGATAGTTGTTCAACTAGAAATGTAACTAACACAATATTAATTATAGAAGCAACAAAACATTGTAACACAATATTACAATCACTAAATTTATTTATCTTTGATCATTACAAATCAAATATCATAGGTTCATGGACAATCCAAGTAAATACATTTTCAGACTGCCTGCAGGTAAACCAATCTTAGCCATACTGCATAATGCCAGGCACGAATAGCCAAGAAAACACAAAACAATAATCTAAGTTTACACAAATAATTTTGGTTGACAAGATGTAAGAGTAATAAAAAATTGGCTCCCATTAATGTTTCAGCTAGCACATGCAATGGGCAGGATTCCAATCCTGAGTGCTTCAACTTGACCTCGTCTTGTCCTCGAACTTCACTCTGCAAAGACAGCTCAACAATCCTAGCCATGATTCTTACAATTGTCCAAAAGAATTTGTAACACAGCAAACATGACCAAGCAAATACATTTTCTAGCATGTATCTCTTTCGGCAAGTATTCAACCAAAGGATTAGATTGTGGCTAGTGGATTTAAATTTACAAATTAGTAAAGAAAACAAAGTGAAATTCTCAGATATAACACATTTTTTACTTTCCTACATTTTAATCAATTCACGAACCCTTCATCTCAAGTAACTCCATATATATACATGAAATGTTGTGAACTCAATGAGTAAGAAAGTAGGCCCAGGCCTATTGTTTAAGGGTCACTTTTTTTTGCTCTTAACCACTTTCTTTTTATGTGAATATTCTAAAGTATGAGAAGTTTCGCATATATACATCTAATATATATATGACACGTTCTGTATAACAGAATACAACCTGTGGAGATTTGAGACTGTCATGAAAGGAACAAACCTGGACCATCTTAACTTCTTGTATAGCCTTGCATTACTGATCTTGCTGGAGCCAAGTTGTGAACCAGCATAACAGAAACCAATCATATAGTTGCCCCAGTAAGAGATGGTGGAGATGCCAACTTAGGCATGTTTGTTTCTGTTTATAGATTATATAATCTGGATTGTAATTGAGATTATATAATTTAGATTATATAATCCGGATGTGGATATTTGGCAACCTAGATTATTGAAACTCAAATTATTTTTCTTAGACATGCAAAGACAACAAAGCCCTTTGGTTGGGGTTTAGGAGGAATCCCTCTCCCACCCCCCTTGGACTTAGGTCTTCATTTTGCTAAGGTGTGGTGTGTGCTTCATGTCTTAGAGAAGTGAGAGATCTCCCCAATCTTCCAAAGAGAGGGAGGATATTTGGGTGGTTTCCACACCATGTAAACCCTTGATATGCATCAATATAGCTGCCTTTTAGGGTTGATTCATGTCCCTTGTTGAGCTGCAATGTTTTCATTTTCGAGATTATCGGAGGTATTTTGGCCCTATTTATTTACTTGATGATTTGAGGAGTTTTTCTTCGATTCCTTCCATGGATTTGGGTGCTAGGACGAGCCTCATCATCTACCTTCAACCTTGGAGTGAGTCCATGGCTCTAGCTCCTTCCATTTGATTGATTTCTCTTCGTTCCCTTAAAACCTAAGTTTTTTAGTTCATTTAAAATCGGAAGGGGAATCTTTGAATTTGGGAAAAACCTCTTTTGGGAACTTATTCCTTGTGTTGAGGTGACCCTTGGGTCCAAGTTTCATCTGATTTGGTTCCCTATAGCTCAAGAATCAAGTTTGGGAAGAAATGGATGGATTTTGGGGGGGAAACCGCGTTTCCAGAGACCTCCTACCAAACAATATCCGATTTGATAGTTTCAGCCCGACGTTCGTTCACGGTTTTGGCCGTATTTTGCTAACCAAGTGTCCGTTTGATCCCATTCTTCTTGCGCTAGCTTTGTAACTTTGTCAGGATCATTTTTATTCTGTTGATTAGTGTTTTTCATCACTTTCTTTCAGGGGTTTTCCTTGCGATTTTGAACGTGGAACATAGGCCAGGTTCTTGTGAAAGAATTTTATTAGCCTCCCGTTTACCCCCTCGGTCACCTCCTTGGTCCTTTAATTGGTATCAAAGCTAGTTAGGTCACTAGTTGTCCTTAACAGTCTTTGTGACCCAAAGGCGGCATAGAGAAAGTTGCCATCAAGCTTGTAGTTTTCAATGGTGAGGATTTCGGTTGTTGGAAAAACTGAACAAGAATCTATTTGTTGAGCCAATGACGTGCTATTTGGGAGATAATGGAAACAAGGCATGTGATCCCGGAAACGCATGAGAATGCAACCCAAGGTGAGTTGCAAAGGTATGAGAATAATTACAAAGCCTTAAATCTCATTACTATTGCTCTTGGTAGAAATGTGTATGATCGTGTCTCACACCTTAAAGCTGCTCATTATGTTTGGCTTAAGCTTTGCAATACTTATGAGGGCTCTAGTGAAACTAAGTCATCTCGGACGGACACTTACAATAGGCAATATCAAACCTTTTCTCAGAAACCTGGAGAGTCCTCAGATGATTGCTTAGCTAGGTTTGAGTCTATTTTGAGTAACTTGAGAGCTTGTGGTCCTCTTGCTTACACTGATAATGAACATGCTAAACAATTGTTGTATGCTCTTGATGATCATGTGTGGGTTATGAAAATCAGTGTCTTGGAAGAATCTGCTGATTTTGCTACCTTAGACACATAAAAATTGTTTAGCAAGCTTAAGTCTCGTGAATTGTCTCACCAACGTCGTCCTAATCATGATGCTTCCTTTATTAGTAAAGCTTTGATTACTAATGGTCGTGTTGGTGGCCATGATGCTAACCCCATCAATACCATCTCACCTTCCTTAGAGTTTGCTTCATCTTCTCTTGCTGCAACTTCTGATGAGCAATATGAGAGCATTCCCGAAAACGAGATTGCCTTGCTTGCAAGGAAATTTCATGCAATACACAAGTTTCAAAAGGAGAGAAGAAGGAACTCCTGAAACTCCCATGGCTGCTTTGAGTGCAGCAGCACCACCCACTTCATCGCCGACTACCCCAAAAGGAAGAAGTACGACTTCTCCAACAAGAACGACTACAACAACAAGAACCACTACAACAACAGGAACAACTACAACAACAAGAATGACTACAAGCAGAAGAATCGCTTCAGGGACAAGAAGAAGAACATAACGAAGATCATGTCCCAAGCATGTACAACCTTGAGCGACTTCAACTTCTCAAGTGAGGACTCATCAAGTTCAGAAGAAGATGAGAAGGTCAACCACAAGAAGAACGAAGGCGACTTCACCGAGTTGTGCCTCATGACCAAAGGAGGATCTTCGTGGAACGACTTTGACTCTGATGTAAGTGATGATCTCACCTATGTTGGTCTTTCTTCTAATGTGCATAAATTTGAGGATGCTTTGTGTAGTGAAGATAAGTTGCTTTGTAGAGATTTTGTGAGAACAAAGATCTTAATCTTGAGGTTGAAAACTATTTTGTTGAAATTGCTTCCCTCCATTCGATGCACAATGATATGAGTGCTAAACCATGTGAAAATTGCAATATGATCATGGTGAACTATGCTGATTTATGGATTGTGCACGCTCAAGTTCCAAGTCAACTTGAGGGTGCCAAGTTGGAACTCAAAGAGCTCAAAGCTTGTTCCTTGCTGTTAGGTGCTTGCACTAGTTGTCCGATGCTAAAATCTTATTTGGAGGCTTGTTCTATTGAGATTAAAGAATTTAAGCAAAAACATGATCATTCTTCTCGCTGTAAGGTTTTTTCACCTCCTTGTGAAGTTTGTGGTACTCTTAAGGGTAAGCTTTTGCGTGCTACCAAAAAGAACTCTGAGCTGAAACAAGAAGTTACTTATTTGTCTTCACGTCTTGAGAGAACCATTGTGAGTGAGAAAATGGTTGAGGAGGATTTGAGTAGAGTTGAGGAGAGCGCAACTAAATCCACATACAAATTGGGTATTGGTTTTGAGAGATGTGAGGATAAAGGTGAAAAGAGTGTTCCCATGTTTCTCCCTAGGTTCAATTATCACTAATAGGAAGAATCACTCAAACCAACCAAAACCCACTACCCATACAATCCCAAGCTATCCTTCAACCCCAAGAGAGATGTGAAGAAAAATACTCCAAATCCAAGTGAGGAAGTTTACATTTGCATATTTTGTGGCTGTGTGGGTCACTTGGATGAGTTTTGCTTTTGACGCAAGAGAATGGAGAAGAGGTGTGTCAATTATGCTAGAAACTCATATCACGATGAGTTCATCGATTTTTTGCCTCACTTTTCTTCTCATGCTCTGTCTCATTTTTCTCATGGATCTAATCATCGCTCATATGATTTTGGTTCATGAGAGAGTGGTCTCTTGCCTGAACGCTTTGATGTTGACCCAGACTTTCATCATGGTGTTCGTCCCTCGTGTAGGCATGGTTTTCCCGCTAGAGGTGCCTATTCTCACTTTGAACCGAGTCGCTTTGATGGTCCACGCTTTTCCCGTCGTGGTTCACATCCCACTCACTCAAATGGCAAGGTGCAAAGGATTGTGAAGACTTCCTTAGGTCTCATGGTTATGTGCTAGATTCCTAAGATTTTTCTCACTAACCCCACCATTGAGCCCTCAACCTTCTCTCACTCCATGTAGGTGATGGATAGAGGCCTGGAGAACAGGTGGTTGATGGACTCCGGTTGCTCACAACACATGACCGATGACATGGAATGCTTCTCTAGTCTCACTCCCGTTTCACAGAAGCAGTTTGTGACTTTTGAGGAAGACAGGAAGGGTAGCGTGCTTGGTACGGATGTCATTAAGATAAACAACAACTTTACCTTGAAAGATTTCGCACTTGTGGACAAATTGAGGTATAATGTGCTATCTATCTCTCAACTTGTTGATGCTAATTTAGACGTTCTCTTTGGCAAATCTCGTTCTAAAGTGCTTGATTGTCGTGGTGACCTTGTTTGTGGTATTTCTCACACTGGGAAGGTTTTTCAAGCTGATTTTTCTTTTGCTCAATCCTCTATGAAGTGTTTAATTTCTCGGTCTTCATCATAGCCTTAGAAGTGGCATAGGAGACTTGGTTACTTGAGCTTCGATATTTTAGGTCGACTCAGTGGCTTAGCCCTTCTCCGAGGATTGCCCTTGCTCAAGTTTGAGAGTAACCTTGTTTGTGATCCTTGTCATCATGGCAAGATGATCGTTGCATCCCATTCTCCCGTTAACACCGTGATGACTGAGCAACTCAGATAGTTGCTTCATATGGACACTGTCGGTCCTTCTCGGGTTTGCTCTGTGGGCGGTAAGTGGTATGTTGTTGTCATTGTGGATGATTATTCACGTTACTCTTGGATTTTCTTCTTGGAGAGCAAGGATGAAGTGTTTGAACAATTTCAGAGCTTGGCATTGAGGTTGAACAATGAACGTCCCAATTGATTGAAAGCAATACGAAGTGATAATGGGACTGAGTTCAAGAATGCCTCATTCGATCAGTTTTGTCTTGAACATGGTGGTGATCAACAATTCTCACCCCACGTGTGCCTCAACAAAATGGGGTTGTGGAACGTAAGAACCGCACTCTAGTTGAGATGGCTAGAATGATGCTTGATGGGCATAGGACTCCTAGACATTTTTGGGCTGAAGTAATCAACACTGCATGTTATATTTCAAATCAAATTTTCCTACGCTCGCTCTTAAATTTGTCACCCTTTGAGCTTCCCTTTGGATGTCAACCGTTTGTTTCCCATCTTAGGCCATTTGGTTGCAAATGCTTTATCTTGAAATGTAGAAACTTGGATAAATTTGAATCTCGCTCTTTGGACGGAATCTTTCTAGGCTATACACCTCATGGTATATCATATAGATTGCTCAATCTTGAAACTAACACTGTTGTTGAGTCGTGTCATGTGACCTTCAATGAAACTGCTCCTTGTAGTCATGATGTCTTTGAAAGTGCAGGTGACAAGGAAATGAGGAGAGTATCTTTGTAGATGAGGAACTATAGGGCTTCGAGGGTGACAAAGATGAACAAATCGCTCCTACGTCAACTTCATCATCTAGGCATGTTCCTACTTCCACACTTGAAGTTGAGGCTCCTCAAGCCGCTACCTCTTCCTGAGCAAGAGTACAGGCATCAAGGATTCAGGGGGAGATCCACTCTAAGAATGGAGCCCCATCCCACATTTAGAAGG
>VSTD030003510.1:0-10855 GCA_008808055.3 Sporobolus alterniflorus | reverse complement strand
CAGTATAGTAGGGTGAGGAGATAAGACGCATCCATGCTGCAGACGTCGTGCAAGACATCATTTGCTACTCCTACCGGTTATGACACTAGCTGCTGTATAGGGTTTCAACCACCACAAGGTCAACTGTCAGACCTCAGGACTCAATGTAACTGCCCGACTCTGAGCTATAAATGGTTTGGGTAGGCGCAACTTCCGAGTGGTCAAAAAAAGTAAAGGCTCAGACTAGTCAGGCTTGAGCACAATACAACTCAGTTCTCCTGTGGACGTAAGGTATTACGCTCAGTCGGCCCAAGCCACGTAAATCACCGTGTCCACCAGGTTCAACTAGAGCTAACAACCAAAAGGCTGAAAGTCTTTCTCATAAAAGAACCACAACTCTTGAGTGGCTCCGGTAAAAATGTCGCAAAATCACCTCAACACGCGTCACTTCCTTTTCTTGGTACTACTGAGTGCGTACTTAGGCTGGAGTGTGTCGAACACATTTACACCGAGATCGAGCAACGTTGGAGGGCGTAATCAAATTTCACACATGCATACGGTGCTGCCGTGGTTGCATATTACTGCTTTTAGTGGAGCACCTCCATCAATTCCTGGAAAACTCTCCGATAAAACAAAGCAGAGTCAATATTAGGTTCTATAGAGTCGAGGAGATTTGAATGACACAATCGTGAGAGCTCGGCTTAGCCTGGTCAGTAAGACATGCTGCTGCTAGGCTACACACCAGTGTTTGATCCCTGACATCATCTCTGTGTCTCATCGGGTTTTATTTTCAAGTACCAACCCGCTTATAATAAAAGTTGGTCAGATGATTGCATCCTTAATGTATCAATTCGAACGTTAATTTATATCTTAATTAATTCATTTATCAGCAGTTATACTCATCCAAGAATTTTAAATTTTTTATAATGATGCTGCACTATATATAGAGCAATTTTGTGAAATTTAATCTTCTTTGTATGACCACATCAACTCCTGAATGGTTTCCACGAGACGTAGGCGACATTGAGCCTTTTGCCGCCACAGCAAAACCGCATTTTTAATGTAAAACTCCGTCTGCCTCTGGCTGGTCAGACCATTGTTATCTCTAGATGTTCCAAACACATCCATGAAAAAAATAGTCCCGTGCAGTAGTAAGAAAAAATAGTCCCCATGTAGCCTTGAAATTAGACGACGACCAACCCCTGTCTCTCTCTCTCTCTGGCTGTTCGTCGAGGACGGGTCGGCATGCATGACGCTCGTCCGGAATGGTCAGGGGGAAGAGAAGAAAAGTGGCGGATCCCACAGATGGATTGACGCATCACTGTCCGTCTTATGATTTGCGGCCTCGGACGCGACGTTTGACTGCCTGCCTCCGCTGTTGCTGTTTCTACTCTTACACAGGCATGCACACGCGCGCGTCCAACGCAAGCAGGCCGGCAGCGCACTGCACGCCTCCCCATTCGATTTCTGTGCGCCCGCGCCGCGGCGTACTGTACTATGCAACACATCACCGGCTCCGGCCGGCGATCTCTTCTACTGTCGTAGCCTTTACTTTTCCCCATGCCGGCTCGTGCAGGTAGCTAGAGTACGTAGTATCGTACTGTATGTCTGTCGTCTCGTCATCTGTACGTGCGTGCGTCTCTGTCGCTGGGCGTGCGCACGTCGTCGTGTACGTCCAGCGCTGAGGCCAGAGTGAGAGCTCCCTCCTTTTTCCTCTTGCCGTACGTGACCCCCGGGCGACACAAACGTAGCCGGCTATTCCTTCCCTCTTGCCACCTGACTTCACCTCTCCGACGTCTCGTCGTCGCCGGTCGGTCCAATCTTATAAATTGACAGATCGATCGAGTCGCCGACCGATTTCGCCATGTGCCGCTTGATGGAACCATTGACGATTGAGAGCCGCCGTACCGATGGCATTGCCTGTGGCAACTCTGGAAGAAGACCGTTTGATACGAGTGCTCCGTCCTAGTTATTCATGGTAGGCTACCGATTATCACGCTGTGCCTAGAATGCACATGCAAATTGGTAAGATTCAGACGCAACGCGATGATTAAGGGCGGTTGCTCATCGATCCGTTGGCGCGAACAAGAAGCCTGGGCTCCGTGTGACCAGCTAGCATTTTGCGGTGACCACACACCACAAGTCCACAACACACACTGCTTGCAGGCAGGGCCAAGTACAGTTGAACCAGCAACTTAGCCGGACGGATCCTTGCTGCTTCTCTTTGCTACTCGCTCCGTCCCAGAATTGAAAGTCGTTATTTTGTATTTAAAATTTGTTACATAATAAAATGTATTCTCAATTCTCAATACAAACTCTTCTCCTATTTAATTCCTGTGCACAACGCGGAATAGAGGTAGTAGTTTCACGTCCTGTCGACCTGTAGCACGGGAAAAGTTGTTGCCTGCCCTTACCTGTTCAGCACGCAGAGGGCCGACCGCTTCCTGCCAAACACACATGTGTATGCGCCCAGCTCCCGGCGTGAACTTACGGCTTGTTGGATGCAACAGGTCGGTCCGTGTGCACGAGCTAAGAGGACTGACGAGTGACGACCCGACGCCTGCCATTTTTCTCGCGACGCCTTCTTCGAAGCGGCTTTTACGGAGCCATGCATGACACGATGAGTTGTCCTTGTTCACCACCTCTCTGTTCGCCAAGGATTAATACAGTAGCTGCTAGAGCTAGACAGGTCGTCGCCCTCTCGGCCTCTGTGCGTCCATGTGTCGACCACCACACGACTGGACACGGCACGGTCATCGTCGTCTAGGGGTAGCTAGGCTGCACGCACGGGTGGTCTACGTGTAAGCTACTTGGCCCGGCCGGTCTGTGGTCATGTCGTGGGTCCTGCGTGTGCCTTATTGTCGTGTCGTCATTCGTGCTGCTGACTTCCTGTCCACACGATAGAGACGACCGTGACCTGCATATACTGCCTTTACAATGAGTCAAGATTGCATGATGATGCAATGCATAGCGCAAAATTAAGCCCAGCCTGTCCTGCCAGATCTCCTCTTCTCTTTAATCTTCGGTGCCATGGCTAGCTAGCTATGATCAGAAGGAAGTCCAATGAGGGTCAGTCGGTCGGTCTCCACCAGCTGCTACATGCATGAAAGCTGGAGGTGCAAGGACATGCAACATGTAGGGCAACAAACTATGATGAGGGCTGGCCAGTGGCCACACACATGCTCGGGGCGATTAACCGTCGTCCAATAAATCCTCAGGGCAGAAGAGAAGAGTGACGCAACAACCAGCCGGAGAGCGAAAGTGTCATATTGAATGACTCAACACGGCCGACGACACTGGTCTCGATGGTGGGCACGCCCACCGTACCCCTACCTCTGGCCGGCCGGTGACCCCCGCGCGCAACGACGTGACATGAATGGCGCCGCGCGTGTCAGTCAGTCACTCGCACGCACGAGCGCCCGCCTGAGCTGAGCATGCAATGCCGGCCGGCCGCAGAAGTGAGCACGACGTACGAGATCCACGATTCGGGGCAAGCAATCCGTAGGAGAAGGTGGGAGTTGATGGAGAAAAAACCCACCGAGAGATTGAAGTAGTAGGCCAGCGAGTGAGCAACCATGCAAGCCACTACCACTACTGCGACCTGATGAGCCAATCACACGAGAAGGCCAACGCGGCCTTCTGACTGACCCCAGCGAGATGTCGGTGTCCGATGTTGCACGTGTCGACCGCGCCATTCCTCACCACGTGCGCGTGCGTACGTGCGGCGCCAGACCCAGGCGTGCTTGTCATCTGCGGCCCCGTCTCCTCTGCCCCACATTCCAGTGGTCATTTATTCCACGTCAAATCGTACTCCAGTTTATACTATCCTCGTGATGAGAATATGTTGTTACCCTACAACCGATTTCGTCAACAGATTTTTGGTGGTCTTGGGATGTGCGGTAAGAGACGATTGCTTGCAGTATCATCGAATGAAAGCCTCAAGTGTCTTGTGCCTTACAATCTGCGTTCAGAGATTATTGTCATATTCCGGCCGGTGTCCTGTTCCAATACCGTTTTGCTATGTTAGACAACTATCTGTGCTGCCAGCTACCGTGTGCTATCAGCCTGTGGTCCTGTAGCGTACTTACAGTACAATGCAACGAGGCAAATGCTAGAGAAATCCCCAGTCGTACTTGACGAGTTTGTTTGCAAACTGCGACATGGACCGGTTTCTACCAGCACGGTAACATCATCATCTCTTCCGCACAAAACTACTCTATGTGTTTTCTTTTACTAAAGGAAAAGGACGACCCTCGTCTCTGTTTTCCTTGGGCATGTAGCAGGTTCTGATGACAAGTCCCATCAAATGGCGCCAATCCCAAGCCATTATTCATGACGTGTTTGTTGCATGGTAATGAATTGATTTCCTTTTGTCAGCCAGTGGTGGACGAGGGTCCCTCTCGTGTCCCCGGCCGGCCCCCTCTCTTCAACCTTTTGGCTTTGCTTTACTACTGGGTATTTGTTTATTCCGTTGAAAAAAGGCGTTGCTTTGCCTTTTGCTTGATACCATCTCCCCCTAATGGCCAACATGATTTCCACGCATAATTGGGCAAAGGAAATACGGAATTTTTTAAGGCGGTCACAGGCTATATTTGATGCCTTTATTGATGAAAGGAGAACCATTTGTTCAGTTATTGTTTTGAGATTAAGATACGGGTCGTCTTCGACCAGAAAAGGGCGTTCTCTTTTGATTTCCAGATCTATGCTAAAAACACGTGTTAGGTGCACAAACAGGAAACTTTGCTTAATATAACTTGCTTTTCTATTTTGTCCAACGTCCAGGTGTTGTACTTTTGGGGCCAATAATAACAGTACGGTTTGCTAATAAAGGAACTTTTTAGCTCGAGAGATAATTAACTCCACCCTTCAAATATTTAAGCAACGACTTGTGCTCGTAAAAGTGAAATCAGGTAACAGTATAGTTCCTCGACCAAGGAATCTCAGTTACTACGATACACTGTCATTGCATCCTAGCCCGGCCTTAGATTTCGCTGTTTGCACACAGCGAGCGCCGCAAATGATCGCGCCATTTTGGCGCCACATAACTGTCTGTGCGCGTGGTTGCTGGAGAGAGAGACAGGACTGCAGACGTACTGTGATTAATTTAGATTATTTGGCCTCACCTTTTCTTTATCCACAGATGATGATTAAGCTGACGGATGCAATGACGTTGTAAGCGTGTTATTATTATATATATGCGAGTGATGTGATCTGATTTCTCTGTTTGGTCTGATGCAGATGAAAACGGCTCTCGTCTTGCTTATGCCGTCGGTGGTCCGGCATGTGTGGATACTAGGATACTGTTCCCTCCACCTCTTTTCCGCCTCTGATTGTTGGCACCTGTTCCACGAGATAATCCGTGGTGCCCTCTTCCACACTCCCGTCCAAAAGTTTAGAAAAGGATGAAGTTTTGCAAGATAATCCGCTCAATTTCCATAGGAACCAAACAAAATTTTGAGATGCAAAACAAGAGTTTTTACCGAACATCAGTCCCACCAGAACTCCAGACATACTCCACATTAAACTTGCGGTGGAGATAGATGTGAGGTGTCCCTTGGGGTCAAAGTGAGACGGCGGTGCGGTGGAGATTATCAAGTGAGCTATTAGCTACTCCCTCCGTTCAGTAATGTTTTAGGAGTTAGCCACAGAAATTAAGGAATAGTGTAAAAATAGAGAGGACACGTAAAACAAGAAGAAGTAAAGTAGAAGAGAGATAGAGTTGTATTGAAAATAGAGAAAGATAATTTTTTATAAATAAATTTAAATTCTAGAAAGACAATCTTTTGTGGACGGATGGAGTAGCTTATTATTAGACAGCGCGGCATAATTTATCGTTTGTTACATCCAAAGTATGAACTGAAGTCGTCAGGTGATGATGCTCGGATCTGGACAATCGCCTGGAGACCTATGGATGGGACAGCCTGTTAATTTGTGTCCCTTTCACTGGATAAAGACTTGCGCACATTGAGTGTTCTTGTCACGCTGGACACGAGGGAGAGAGAGAGAGAGCAATGAAGGATCAGCCCAATAAAGGGTAGCTGGAGAAACGCCGTTACGACGGTGACAATGAACAGAACAGATAAATAAATCAATGCATGCGTGTGTAAAATAGATTTGTTGTTGTTTGATGTTTTGAATCTAAACAAAATTGCACAATAGAATTGCAGCGGCAGATGTGGTTAGTTGAGTGGTATAGAACCTTTTATCATCCCTAGCTGCCATTAAGATATGATATAGGTCTCCCCTTATTAAGCAGTGCTAACTTTCCCCCCCTCGAGAAAAATATGTTCATTTGGTTTCACAAGTTACAGGCGGGTGTTCATGCTTCAAGGTCGGGCTAACAGGCAACAGAACGCATCCACTAGAAGATTTCAACTGTATGGGCACTTTTGCTGGCGGGTATCACTGCAAGAAGGCCCAAATCGGTAACGCGAGATGAGCCCAACCTGTCACGCGCATCACATCCTTCCACCTTTCTCGTGAAAACTAGTTACTAAAATGATGGCGTTATTGACACACACTAATGCTAGCCTGATAGGAATCAAGTACCCTGGTAGTGCAAACGAATTAGGTCCAAACGCCTTTCCCGTACTGAAAAGAAATAAAGATGTTTCGATGTGAGCGGTAGAAAAGACCCAAGAGATTATAAACCCCACAAGCCTCCATCCATCCACACTACGGGTCCCTTGGTACTAGCAACCATAAAATTTGGGACATCTATTTTTCCCCATCCAAGGATCTACCTCTTCAGGGATCCAGGCACAAGATTATTTCTTTCCTCATGTCTGTCAGAGACTAACTTGTAACGTTTGTCAAATGAACGCTCTTATTGCAAAAAAAAACTTTCAAAAAGCAGAAATCACAGACGGTGCACCTCGCCGGAAACACGAGCAATGTGCATTATTCATTCCCAGAACACGATATGGATTAGACGTTTAATCTTCCAAAACGGAGGAAGAAAGCAAAACCAGCAGGGAGCATTTGAGGGATAAAAGAAGACAGAAGATTTAAGCATATAGAGGTCATGTTCTAATTGATGATAGGTGTCTAGGTAACTAGCATGATGGGGGAAAGGGTGAAGAGAAAGAAAGCTACAGGATTTGGGCTACCAAATTTCTCTCCAAGGGAGGAACCAAATGGTGACGTAAAAATGGAGCTCCGCTCCACTGTGCTTGATAAATGGAGCTCACCAACCCCTCCCGCAAACACTGTGGGTCACGGACAGGAGCTTGCGCCGCCTCCTTTCTCGTCCTCCTCCCCCCGCCACACGTCGTGAGGCGTCCTCACCGTTGTCTCCCGTCGACGCAATCGACTGCATCGGTACGGGCACAGACGGCGCCGAGCCCGTCCTCCCACGCTTCCCCACCGCGGAGCAGCAGGGCAGGAAGGATGGCTCTCCCACATCGCTCGCGGTCACGAGTGGGGAGCTCTGGGAGTGGATGCCCTTGGTGTGCTGCTTGTCGCGCTGCGGCTGGTCCCTACGGGCGTGCTGCTCATCATCTTCCCCGCTGAGCAGCAGGACGAAGCCGTCAAGAGCTTGTGCCGCTGCTCATCACCATAGCCTACAGTAGCTTGCGCCGCGACTGATGTAGCAATTGCTG
The DNA here is from genome assembly GCA_008808055.3 of Sporobolus alterniflorus. Lineage (NCBI taxonomy): Eukaryota > Viridiplantae > Streptophyta > Magnoliopsida > Poales > Poaceae > Sporobolus > Sporobolus alterniflorus. The sequence goes on along the minus strand of VSTD030003510.1, from coordinate 3,275 downwards.
CTGCTAGTGCACGAATCCACCGCAAGAGCGGATGTGAGAGGGCAGGAGCAGCCAAGAAGAACCAGACGCATTTAGAATATTCGGTTGGAGGTAGCTAATTTTTTGTTATCATTTTTGATATGATTGAGACCTATTTTAGCTTTTGAGTCTCCACCGTTGGAGATAACCTAAGGCATGCTGATTGTTGTGCGAGTGGGTGCTGAGGGGCCCATAGCCTCCGAAAGGCCTTGTAAAGCATTGGAGAGGGCTGCATTTTTTGTCTAGTCTTTTCAGGATACTCTCCCAACTAGGTAGTGGTAGCATCTACTTATCTTTGGGCTACGTTTCTTCATTGTGTATTGTCCTGCGAATAGAGTCAGCTCAGAAGATAAGATGTTCCCGCACCAATAAGTGATGGTTGCACTTGAAAGGTGCTACGGTGCTTTTGTTTTGGAGAATGTACATATCAGTCTATAGGGATATAGGCTGTACTCGCTCGGTCTCTAAATATTTGTGATATTTTACTTTATTTTTTATCAAAGAACGATAAATATAGAATCGCATGAGTAACTAGTTTGGTTGGCACATCTTAGAGTTATCATTTACTTTACTAGCTCCATTCTTTTTTACCTTTTTACTTGGAGTACAAGATAAATCCTAAACGGGACACTATGACTCGGAAGCACAGCTGAGCATCTCCAAATGAAATATCACAAAAACTGTGTTAAGAAGATACTAAATCATAGCTCTCATCATATACGGACCATGCTAAGATCGTCCGTAACTCATATCAGTGACACTGCAAGAGATGACAAATTATTATGATTGAACCAGAAGTACAAGTTGATGGGGGTGAGAAAAAACACCATGTCAGCACAATTGCACAGATCTATCATCCTGCTATTCTAATGTCACGTCCTTAAGCTCAGTTTGACTGCATATGTTTGTTATTAAAAAATGTACATATACGCACAAACTTAAAATTAACTACCAACATATGTAAGGCAATGGCTACTCGTCTGGGCAGGCCTCGTACCACAACTGATTAAATTGCAAATAATCTGGGCCATGGCTCTAGCTCACCAAAACAGGCTATTCATGTGCATTTTGTGGTAAGATGTTACAAAAGATAAGAAATTTCCAGCAAGGCCCAAGGCCCCAATGTAGTTTACTTTTCTTTGAAACCCATCCAAACAGCAAACAATGCAATTAGCAAGAAGGGTTAAAGAAATCAATTTAGCATAAAGGATGTCACATTATGTATTTGCATCAAACTGGAACTAATTGTACGTGAGTCTGACATAATGATTGGCCATATCTGAACTTTCTTTAGTACACTCTCCCTGAATCAGGCTTGGCTATATTGCTACATTTACTCTGATCTACATATCTTACGCAGAGCCAACAAAACATTCCTTCCAGACAACTCCAATGTTTAGTAGAAGAGAGCTGAGCATATATAAACGGAAGGGCTTACCACAGATGAGCACATATTAATCATGACAGCAGGGTCTCCTGCGCTCTCGTACCCTTGCTGGCTCCCTTAAATTTTAAGGATGGCAGCACATCAACGGCCCATTATAATGAGGTGACTTGGTTCCTATCCACCAAACGGTTTATCTCTTCTCTATCGCCATTGTAACTGTCGATTGTCCGTTATCAGATATTTAGAGTAGTAATGAAGGGGACGCAAGTCGATGAGATCAATCTCAGGTGAATATGAGGCACGAGATTTAGACTAATTCGAATCCTTCAAAGAGTAATAACCCTACGTCTAGTATGTCTTTGTTGATGCGGATTGTTTTTCTGATTGTTTCTCTATTATTTTCTCTTGTCATCGATGGGGATCTATCCTGTCTATTTATAGTCATAGAATCACCTCATAAACTTTAGCTAGATCCTGACTTTAGCTGTAAAAGATAGAAACTTCTAATTGTAATCCTGACATATTTCTTAATTTAATATCTTAGTAGGAGTTATCCTAGAGTTATGATCAGACTCTTCATATGCTGCTTATTGGGCCTAACAATTTTATGAATTGTTCTGGCTGGTCTTTGATCTTCAGTGAGTCCCTAGTTCGGTCAAAAATTGAGGTGTCATCGCTAGCTTCTGAACACGTCATCAAACCTGATAAACTTTGGTTCCCAATCAGCCTATCAGAGGATTGACAATCACCGATCGGACGCCTCTGTTCGGAATAAGCTGGTCAACTACATTTTTGATAAAACAATTACTTCATCTTCATGTTCGGCTTCCTTCTTCACTAATGTCATGGGGTTGATGATGTGTTCAATATGAAAAGATCACCATATGATTTCAATTTTTGTCTTGTATATGCTGGTATCTTGTCGGTGGGTAACTGAGCTATAAAAATCCTTCACATCTTATTTTGATTGGTCGTGACTTCCATCCTTTAGTATTGAGTGATAATCTGAACGGGTGCGGAGCCGATTGGATGCATCTTCTACAAGCTAAAACTTTAGAGTTGTCATGATGTGACGTGAAGTCAATGTGTCGTGTGCTCTGATTTTAGCGACTCTATAGTAGTCCTGATGTAATGTGAAACTGATCTATTGCATTGTCTTCGTCTTAATTTGAATTGATTGAGGAAAAATCTGAGCTGGTCGGAAAGATAATCAGGCGTTGGATCTATTAGATCAATAAATCCATTGTTCCCTTCATCTTGATGTGATCCGGTTGAGGAGTCAATCGAATCTAGCCTTCACTTCTTCGGGGTGCTTCTTTAGGGTGGTTGTAATTACAAATACTTTAGTTATACCAAGTGCGAGAATCTCGAATTCGTGTACTGATTCCGGTGATGGATCTTTTTTTTCTAATTCTTCCATCATGATGTAGAGATGGTTGATCCGTTGTCAACCGATGAAACTTTTGAGTCGATCGGGGTTGATATGCCCGATCATGATAGACAACTATCTCGTGCTTATTTGCTCCCTCGTGTTCAAATGAATACTAGGGGACACGCATGCGGGTTTAGGGGTCGAGCCAAACCATCTATGACGATATCTGTTGAGCTGCAATTTTTTTAAAAAAATTAGTTAATCAAATACTAAATCTGGAGCACATACCTAATGATCCCCTTACTTTTTGTACGTGGCGATGAGTATGCTGAAAGTAATAGAAGCTATATGAAGCGTAGATCGGGATCCCCTTGCCTTTTCTACGTGGTGATGTGTGTGTAAAAACTATAAGATATGGTTAGGGACATCAATCGAAAGCCCCTGGTTGATTTATATGTGGCGTTGTACGTGTAAAAGGTATAAGAGATGATTAGGGAC
>VSTD030003509.1:0-10855 GCA_008808055.3 Sporobolus alterniflorus | reverse complement strand
TGAGCTCTCTGATTTTATGCATGTCCTAAACTATATAATGAAGCAACATACCAAGAATGGATATTTTCCTATGCATATTATATTTACTACAATTTATTCATTGAAGGAATATAAATTAAATCATAACAAATATTCTGAGCAGGAATTAAATATGAGGAATTTTTGAGAAGCTACTGAGCATTATGTGCACATGTACGCAAAGTTTAAAGATTTTACTTTTTATGTATTTTTGTAATTAAACACTCCAAGGTTTGAGTTATAGAAATTTTATATGAGACAATAAAGCACAAAATGGAATTTGGTCAAGCCTATTGCCAAGATCAACTCACAAGGATTCCATAGGAATTTACTTCCTAATTTTTAGAGCTTTAGTTTGTTTTCTAAGCAATTTAGAAGTTCATCCAATTTTTCTGCTATTTTTAAACTGGAAAGAAATCGGAAAGGAAAAGAAAAATGCAGAAATAGTGCGTGGGCTGGATTCGGCCGACGGTCACACGTGACCGGCCTGGCCCAACAACCAATACTGGACCAGGGCACCGGGGCGGCGTGCGCGTATAGCGCGGTCCCCACACCAGTTTCGCGCGCGCGGTCGCTGGTGGCGCACCGGTGGCCGAGGTAGCGTGAGGTCAGCAGGAAGAGCACTTACATCAAGCGGCTGACACACTGGGCACCTACATTGAAGCTCGGCGGCGGCGTTCGGCTGCGGCAACGACGCTCCGGTGGCCCTCTTCGGTGGCGGTGGGTTCCTGAAGCAAGTAGTGGTGACGAGGGAAGTGAGGCGCACGGTCAACCGGGTCCATGGCATGTGGGGAGGTGGCTCATCAAGGAAGGGGTCAGCGGCGGCGTTTCCTCGTGATTTTGGTGAGGCCGGCGGTTCTCCGACGCCGACGATGGATGAGTTGCAAAGGGGGAAGCACGGAGGGTGTCGCGTGGCTCTTTGGCGGAGGAGAAAGGTGGGGCGGGAGAAAATCTTTGGCTCAATGGTGGCCGGTGCTTTTTAAAGGGGGCGGCGGCATGGATCATTGGGGTGGGGGGGGGTGTCCGGTACGGGTGGCTCTCCACACGGTGGGAGGAGGTGGAGGTATGGCCTCGACCGGTGGGTGGTGCCCCGGCCAGCGGCGGTCCGACGCCGATGGGCGCACGTGATGTGCGTGCAGCGGCATGGTTGCATCGCGTACAGGGGAGGCGGGGTCAAACCCGGTGTTTATACCAGTTCAATTCGATTCAAAATATTTCTAACTGATTCAAACTAGATTTTATCAAAACAAGGACCTTCCCTAGCTCAAAAAGTTTGAAATAAAATATGGCTATGAAGGGATCGAAGAGGGGAACAAGTTTCTCAATAGTAACTTCTTCAGATTCGAAGTGGATTTTGAATGACAAATTAGAGAATCTCTAGGGTTTGAATTTGACTAGAATTTGATGGAATTTCATCTTGGGGCTTCAAATTTTGATGAAACTTGGACCAAGGACCTCTGTTTGCAACTAGTTCCCAATTCAACTTACAACAAAGAGTTCAAAGTTCAAACTAGGAATTTAGGGACTTGGTCGTGAAGGTTTTGATTGAAATTGAGTCGGACTTTCTTTATTCGATTAGCATTTGATTAACCAAAGGGCTTAATGCACGGTTAAGCCACTAGTGACAGTGATTAGGGCAGCCATAACATGGGGTGTTACATTAACTGCCTATGGTTGTTGAAGGTTTCTTCCAGGTCAGCGATGAGGCTGTCACTCTTTTGAGATTTCACGATGATGCCATCGACGTAAACCTCCAGGTTGCGTCCTATTTGCCCCTTGAAGCAGAACTGCATACACCGCTGATATGTGGCCCCTGTGTTCTTCAGTCTGAATGACATTTCAGGTAGAAAAAACAGCTAAAGGGGGTGATGAATGTGGTGGCGGGCTGGTCCACCTTCGTGAGGGGTATCTGGTGGTAACCCAAGTAGGCGTCCAGAAAACTCAGGAGCTCGCAACCGGCGGTGAGGTCAATGACCTGGTCAATTCAGAGGAGAGGGAAAGGATCTTTCGAACATGCCTTGTTCAGACTTGTGTAGTCCACACACATCTGCCATTTTCTATTCTTCTTTGGCACAAGAACTGGATTGGCTGTCCAGTCTGGGTGCTAAATCTCTTTTTCGAAGCCAGCGGTTAGAAGCCTAGATAGCTCCTCACCCATGGCTCAATGCTTTTCCTGATTAAAGCACCGCAGGCCCTGCTTGACCGGCCTTGAGCCAGGCTTAATATTGAGGGTGTGCTCGGTGACCTCCTGGGATACGCCTGACATTTCTACCAGACTCCACACAAATATGTCCTTCTTGGATCGGAGGAAGTTGACGAGCTCGCTTTCCTATTTGGGGTCCAAACCGGCCCCAATTTGAACGGTCTTGGCAGGGTCTTCAGTGTAGAGCACGATGTTCACGTCCTCAGTTGCTTTGAAAGCACCGGATGACAGAGGCATGGCATGGCTGGGCCGGGCGACACCGATGGTACTTGGAGGCTCAGCTCTCTTAACTCGACTGTGGTGATTGCGGCGGCGGCCAACTCGATGCTATCCTGCTCGCAGTCCTGCGCTCGCTGAGCTTTGGCCTCCATGGTGATAACCCCGTGGGCCTGGGTATCTTGAGCTTGAGGTAGGCGTAGATGGGGATGGCCATGAACTTGACATAACATGGTCACCCTAGGATGACGTGGTAAGGTCCAGAGAAGTTGACCACCTCAAACGTGAGCATCTCAGTGCGGTAGTTGCTTGCGTCTTCGAAGGTTACTAGCAGAGAGACCCACCCAAGGGGGACAGATTGTTTGCCCGGGACCACTCCGTAAAATGGATGTGGACTGCTTTGGAGTTGATCCCGGGTGAGTCCCAGCCCATCGAAGGTGTCGAGGTACATGAGGTTGAGGCCGCTGCCCCCATCCATAAGATGAGCTGGGTTATCCCGACCAGCGGGTCAACTACGAGGGTAAGCGTCCCAGGCTTGGGGATACTGTCTGGGTGATCTGTTCGATCAAAAGTGATCGGGGACTCGGACTAGCGAAGATATTCCGAGGTAGCCGGACTTATAGCATTAACCGCCCGGTTTGTAAGTTTGAGCTTACGACGAGATTCGTGGGGGGCAGGCCTGCCATAGATCCACATGACAACCTTTTCTTTGGGAAAAGGGGTGGCTGCCTTCTCCGCTGAGTCGCCTTTAGGCTTCTTAGCCCTGGCCAAAGTCCCCATGGTCATGTAGTTCTTCATCATGGTGCATTCTTTCAGCTTATGTCAGATGGGATACACATGATTGGGGCAGGTCACCTCGAGAAGCTTCTTGAAGTGATCGGCGGGCTGCCGTGATTGGCGCTTGAAGTCACGCTCAGCGGCGGCAATGAGCTCCTCATCAGAATTGTCAGCCTCCTTGTCGTTGTCGCCCTCATCACCACTAGTGGTGACTATGACTCATTGGGGTCGTTGCTTTGGCCCCCTCTTGCTACCTTTGGTGCACCTCTTTGTGCCCTTACCGGCGATCTTTTGTGGCACCCCCTGACTGCCGCTGGGAGCCACCTTCCCATTGCTCTGGACAAAAACAGCATCGACTGCCTCATCGCCGGAGGCATGCCTAGTGGTAGTGTCGAGTAGCTCCTTCGTGGTCTTTGGTTGATTGCGGCCGAGCTCATGCACCAGGCTTTGGTAGCTCGTGCTGGACTAGAATGCCGAGATGACATCGGCGTTGCAGATACTGGGGAGCTCATGACACTTTCAGGAGAAACGCTGGATGTAATCCCGTAAGGATTCACTCTACTTCTACCGGCAACCCTACAAATCCTTGGGGTTGCCCAACTGTAGGTCGGTGCCCTGAAAGTTGTCGATGAAGATCTCCTTGAGATCCTCCTAGCAATCGATAGAGTTTCTGGGCAAGTGATCAAACTAGGACCTAGCCATGTCGGCCAGGCAAATGGGTAGGAAGTTGATGATGAAATGGTCGTCATCCGCCCTGCTCGCCCTCCATTTCCTTGTCACCTGTACATTCAAAGACATCACGAGGATAAGGAGCAGTTTTGTCGAAGGTCACTTCACATGACTCAACAATGGTATTAGTCTCAAGGTTAAACACTCTGTAAGATCTGCCATGAGGTGTATAACCAAGCAAAATGCCATCAGAAGAATGAGACTCAAATTTATCTAGATTGCTAGGCTTCAAGATAAAGCACTTGCAACTAACAGGCCCGAGATGAGAGACGAATGGCTTGCATCCAAAGCTAAGCTCAAAGGGGGTCAAATTCAAGATCAAGCGTAGGAAAATTCAATTGGAGATATAACATGCAGTGCTGATAGCATCGGCCCAAAAATGTCTAGGAGTATTATGCTCATCGAGCATCGTCCTTGCCATCTCAACTAGAGTGCAGTTCTTTCGTTCCACAACTCCATTCTATTGAGGCACACGTGGGGCAGAAAATTGCTGATCAACACCATGCTCAAGGCAAAACTGATCAAAAGAGGCATTCCTAAACTCGGTCCCATTATCACTGCGAATAACTTTCACGCAGTTGGGATGCTCATTGGTCAACCTCAAAGCCAAGCTTCAAAAGTATTCAAACACTTCATACTTGCTTTCCAAGAAGAAAATCCAAGAGTAATGAGAATAGTCATCAACGATGACAAGAACATACCACTTGCCACACATGGAGTGAACCCAAGAGGGACCGATAGTGTCCAAATGGAGTAAGTGTCCAAGTTGCTCAGTCATCACAGTGTTAACTAGAGAATAGGAAGCATCGATCATCTTGCCATGACGACAAGGAGAACAAACGAGGTTACTCTCAAACTTGAGCAAGGGTAATCCTCGGAGAAGGCCTAAGCCACTGAGTCGACATAACAAATCAAAGCTCAGATGACCTAATCTCCTATGCCATTTCTAAAGCTCAAACGAAGACCGTGAGATCAAACACTTCAAAGAAGATCGAACAATTGAAAAATTAGCTTGAAAGACTTTTCCAATGCGAGAGATGGCACAAACACGCTTGCCAGAAGAGTAAGAACTTGCGAACCAGACTTGCAAAAGAGAACATCCAAATCAGCATCGACTGAGAGACAGAAAGCAAATTATACTTGAGCTTGTCCACAAGGGCGACATCAGTTAAGGTCAAGTAGTCATTTACCTTGATGATGCTTGTACCGAGCACCTTACCCTTCTTGTCATCCTCAAAAGTCACATACTTCTTGTGTGACAGGGGAGTGAGGCTCGAGAACTATTTCTTGTCACCGGTCATGTGTCATGAGCAACCGAAGTCCATCAACCACTTATTCTCCAGGCCTCCATCCATCACCTACAGAGGACGAGAAAATGTTGATGGCTCAGTGTTGGGGTTAGTGAGATAAAACTTAGGAATCCAACACTTAACCATGCAACCTGAGGAAGTCTTCATAGTCTTTAGCACCTCACCATTTGAACTAGTGGGATGTGAACCACGATGGGGAAGACATGGACCGTCGAAGTGTCTGGGCTCAAGGCGAGTATAAGACCCTCTAGCAGGAAAACTGTGCCTACGCGGGGGACGATCACCATGATGAGAACATGGGCCGTGACTAAAGCGTATAGGCACAAAGCCGTTCTCTCGTGAACCAAAATCATATGAGCGATGGTTAGGCCCATGAAAGAAATGAGACGAAGCATGAGAAGAAGTATGAGGCGGAAAACCAATAAACTCATTATGATATCTATTTCTAACATAATCAAGGCGCATCTTCTCGATTCTCTTGCGATGGAAGTATAACTCATCCAAATGACCAGCATGACCACAAAATATGCAAATAAAAGCTTCATCTCTTAGCTTGGGTATTTCTTTCCTTGCCTCTCTCGTGGGGTTGAAGGATGGCTTTGGATTGGATGGGTAGTAAGTTTTGGTGGATTTGATTGTTTTTTCCTCTTTGTGATAGTTGGAGCTAGGAACGAACTTGGGAGCACTCTTTTCAGCCTTGTTCTCACACCTCTCAAAGGCAACACCCAACTTGTACATGGACATGGTTGTACTCTCTTCTACACGGTTCAAGTCATCCTCAATCATTTTCTCACTCACCACAGTTCTCTCAAGGCGAGAAGTCAAATAGGCAACCTCTTATTTTAGCTCAGTGTTCTCTTTGGTAGCATGGAAATGCTTACCCTTGAGAGAGCCGCACGTTTCACACGGAGGGGATAAAACACTATAGCGAGAAGAATGATCAAGTTTGTGCTTAAGTTCTTTAATCTCAATAGAATGAGCTTCCAAATCAGATCTTAGCATGGGACAACTAGTGCAAGCACCTAACAGCAAGGAAAGAGCTTTGAGCTCTCTGAGTTGCAATTTGGCACCCTTAAGTTAACTTGCAACTTAAGCGTGCACAATCCACAAGTCAGCATAGTTTACCATGACTATTTTGCAATTTTCACATGGTTTAGCACTCATATCATCGTGCATCGACCAAAGATAAGCAATTTCAGCAGAAGATTTTTCAAGCTCAAGAGTCAACCTTTTGTTCTCACAAAAAACCTTGCAAAGCAACTTGTCTTGATTGCACAGAGCATTCTCAAGCTCAACAACTTTCAAAGAAAGACTCTCGAAGGATAGATCATCACTTACATCGGAGTTGGAGTCGAGGTCGCTCCATGAAGATCCTCCCTTGGTCATGAGGCACAACCCGGTGAAGTCGCTTTTATTGCACTTGGTCTTCTCATCCTCTTCTGAGCTAGAGGAGTCTTCATTTGAGAAGTCAAAGTTGCTCAAGGCAACACATGCTCAGGACATGAACTTCTTCTTGTTGTTGTCTCCGAAGCGGTTCTTCTTCTTGCTGTCGCCCTTGCTACTAGAGTTGTTCTGGTTGGTGTAGTCATACTTGTTGCCGTAGTCATTCTTGTTGCAGTTGAACTTCTTCATCTTGGGGCAGTCGGTGATGAAGTGGGTGGTGTTGCCGCACTTGAAGCAGCCCCTAGGTGATCTCCTCCTCTCCTTGTGGAACTTGTGCAAGGCACAGAACTTCCTCACCAGCAGGGCAATCTCATCATCAGAAGCTGCAACCAAAGAGGACAAGACAAACTCTAAAGCAGATGAGACAATATTGGTGGGGTTAGCATCATGACAACCAACACGAGCACTAGTAATCAAAGCTTTACTAGTAAAAGAAGCATCATGATTAGGACAATATTGGCAAGACAATTCATGAGACTTAAGCTTGCTAAACAATTTTTCAGTGTCTAAGGTAGCAAAATTAGCAGATTCTTCCAAAGCAGTGATTTTTATACTCCACACATGATCATCAAGAGCATACAATAATTGTTTAGCATGTTCATTATCAGTGTAAGCAAGAGGACCACAAGCTCTCAAGTTACTCATAATAGACTCAAACCTAGCAAAGCAATCATCTAAGGACTCTCCAGGTTTTTGAGAAAATGTTTGATATTGCCTATTGTAAGTGTCCTTGTGAGATGACTTAATTTCACTAGAGCCCTCATAAGTATTGCAAAGCTTAAGCCAAATATCATGAGCAATTTCAAGGCGTGAGACACGATCATACATATTGCTACCTAGAGTAGTAGTAATGAGATTCAAGGCTTTGTAGTTGTTCTCATACCTTTGCAACTCACCTTGGGTTGCATTCTCAAGTGTTGCTGGGATCACGTAAGATTCCTGAACAATCTCCTAGATGACACGACCTTGACTCAAGAGGTAGTTGCGAGTCTGGTTTTTCCAATAACCAAAATCCTCGCCATTGAAAACCACAAGCTTGACTACACCTTTTTCCATGTCGCCTTCGGGTCACAAAGCCAGTTAAGGACAACGAGTGACCTAACCCACTCTAATACCAATTGAAGGACTAAGGGAGATGACAGGATGGGGGGGGGAGTGAATGGGAGCCGAATCAAATTCTTTTGCAAGAATCGGCCTATGTCCCAAGTTCAATCCCCAAATCCAAAACACTGCAATAATGTGATGAACACATTAACCGATAGCATAAAAATGATCCCCTCAAAGTTATGAATGCAGCAGAAAAAGAATGAGATCAATTGGGCACCCGGTTAGCAAGATATGGCAAAAATCATGAACAAATATCAGGCTGAAAGTCCCAATCAGACATTGTCCAGTAGAGCCAGACATTGTCTGACTGGGAGTTTCTAGAGCTCAAAACTGAAGGCCGAACCTTGTCCGGGTCATGTCGGACATTGTTCAGTGGGGCCAGACATTGTCCGGTAGGAGGTCTATGAAAAACGCGATTTTCTCCCAAAATCCGCCCATTTTTCCCAAGTTTGATTCTTGAGCTATAGTGCACCAAATTGAATGAAACTTGGACACAAGAGTCACCTAAACACAAGGAACATGTTCCCAAAAGAGGTTTTTAGTCTAAGGTTGGAGGTAGATGATGAGGCTCATCCTAGCACCCAAATCCATGGAAGGAATCAATGAAAAACTCCTCTAAACTCGCAGATAAAAAATCAGGCAAAAATACTCCAAAAATCACAAAAAAGAAAATGATCCATACAACTTGGAGACAAGATTCACGCACAAAAATCAGCTATATTAATAGAATCAAATGTCTACAAGGTGTGAAAACCAACACAACATCCTCCCACACTTTAGAGGATTGGAGGGATCTCTCACTTTCTCTCCTTTCCTTATACCATGAAGCACACCCACACCTCTTATAAAGCTACTATGTCTAGGGGGTGGCAAAGGGATGACTGAATGCTTACCTCTTGACCAATCTTTGGGGTCCTATTTATAGGAAAACTAATGACTAATCTGCCCTTATGGACTAATACAAAGGAAATGACAAAGTTGGGGTAGAAGAGTCTGATGCAGTCTATCGCATTGACCCGTCTGTCTTTGGCTTCATCTCCACATGACCTCCATGATGATGCCACATGCACTATCCGCACCGTGCCTCTGCCAGTCTTGAGGATAGATTGAGAAACCCTAGCCTGACTCACTTCTAGATGAAGCAAGCCGCTAGATCTCGACGCATGCCTGCACCATCTTCATCCCCTCATCAGTTTTATGGTGCAACCGATAAACCATAGCTCACTTGGTTTTGAGGCCCAAACCAAGAAACCGTCGTGGTGATTTTGTGGGCCAAATCACCAAACCGCAGCTACCAGTTTTGAGGCCCAAAAACCGGGAAATCTGAGCGAGTGATTTTGAGGCAAAACCACAAACCGTAGCCACCAGTTTTGAGGCCAAACTGGGCAAAACCATTGACCTTAGTTTTGAGGCTAAACCAAGAAACTCGTGCTCCTCGTCTCCTTGTGTACGGTGCAGACTGCACACATCATCACCTGACCTCTTGATCATTCGGCCACCGAGTACCCAAGCTGTGCTTGACCATCCCCGGTCCTCTACACCAAGTTTCCTACTCCTGCCTCGATTCTCATCGCTGCCTGCCATGCTGCACCTATCACCTACAAAATAGATAGTAGGGTAGGACCACCGAAATTTCCTGAATTCAAATTCAAATCAAGGCAAGTCAATTACTCATCACACATCAAACCAAGGTATTGACCACTTGGTTTCTCAGAATTTGAATACAAACTTAAACAAGGTTCACACTGTAGATAGACTATAGAGGTACTGTAGATGCATTATAGCTGCTATAGTGACTCTAGGGGTATTACAACCCACCCCCCTTAAAAGAAATCTCGACCCTAGATTTACAAAGGGAGAAGGGTTCTAACAGAAATAGTGAACAGTCGCACAATTCCTTATTAAGGTGGTAGGAAGTATGAATGGCGGGAATGAAGAAAGTCCTGGGTTTCCCATGTGGATTCTTCTTGGGAATTATTGCTCCATTGCACCTTAAAGAACTTTATGGTTTTTTGCCTCGTGACACGGTCCTTCTGGTCCAGTATCTTGATCAGATGCTCTGGATATGAAGTCTGCTTCAAGTGATGTCACTTCTAGAAGTACTACATCTATGGGTGCCTTCAAACACTTCTTCAATTGCGACACATGGAAAATGCCATGAATGCCGGCCAAGGATGGCGGTAACTGCAACTTGTATGCCATGGGTCCACACTTCTCCAGAGTGGGAAAAAGTCCAATGTAGCGGGGTGCTAACTTGCCTTTCATCCCAAACCTCTTCACACCCTTCATCTGTGAATCCCGTAGATAGATGTGATCTCCAACTTCAAACTCCAATGGTCGATGTTTTTTTTTACCGTAGCTTTTGTTACATGACTTCACATCCTTCAAATTGTCTTGGATGCAATAGACCATTGCTTGGGTCTCGTCGATGTGATGGGGACCAAAGATTGCCTTCTCTCCTAGCATGATCCAATTGAGCGGAGTGCGATAATGACGTCCATACAAAGCTTCAAATGATGCCATCTTGAGGCTCTCTTGGTAGATATTGTTGTATGAGAACTCAACCCATGGCAGATTCTTGTCCCAGCTGCCCTGATGCTCCATCACACATGCTCTAAGCATATCCTCCAAAATCTTATTTACCCACTCTGTCTAGCCATCAATTTGTGGGTGATAAGCTGAACTGTGAATCTGGTGAGTTTCGAGGGAAGCGTACAGTTGCTCCTAGAAATGAGCAACAAATTGTGACCCTCGATCGGAAACGATCATCTTCAGAACTCCATGCAGACATATGACATGAGCAATGTAGATCTCAGCATACTTCTCCGCTCTGTACTTGGTGTGAACGGGTATAAAGTGGGCAAATTTGGTGAATCAATCCACGATCACCCAATTTGAATCAAAATGAAATTAGCCTTGACCTTCCTGCAGGTATCGCATTTTGACACATAGCGAGCAGTCTCGCATTTATCCTTGTCCACCAAAATTGTTCCATTAGGTCACGATACACCTTGGTACTACCAGGATGAATTGAGTACCTCAATGCATGGGC
>VSTD030003508.1:0-10857 GCA_008808055.3 Sporobolus alterniflorus | reverse complement strand
GATCTGCATGGCTACTCTGGTAGGTCCTAATTTTTTTTTAGCTGGGGGGGGGGGGGGGGGGTTATTCCCCCAACCCCACCACGGATTTTCTGGTCTGCGGCGGGTGTCGGGGTTCGAGCCCCGACCGGTTGGCTCCCACCAGGAGAGCTTACCAACTGACGGCTCCCACCAGGAGAGCTTGGTAGGTCTTAAATGCATCACTGAAATAATAAATTGGTTACTTTACTGTCCACAAGCTCCCTTAAGCGAGAACATGAGCTTAGAAGAGCAGAACCTGAAGTTCGAATCCACCAAACCCCTTCCTTTTCCCAAAATAATGCTCTCCAGAATCATAAAATTCAGTATCCAGCTGATCACTCCACCAAAACACCAGTAGGTATTGAGCTCCGGAACGCGAGCGAGCAGGCGAGGAGAGACAGCACAAGTGAGCGAGACTGACTGAGAGAGAGCTGCCGAGGGGCGCTGGGAGACAGAGGAAGAAGAGGAAGTCCAGGGACGGAAGAGAATTTTCTTCACCGAAGGCTCTAGAGCCCCTCACGCCCGTCGCTCGGCCTCAAAACATCCGATGGGCGATTTTATTTCGGTGATGTGGCTCAATAATGGAGAGGCAGAGGGTGCCTGGTTTCATATAAAGAAATATCATTATCACTGCTTGTAAGTGTGTGTTGGTATGTATAGCATTCTCTGCTCTTCTAAGAGCGTGAAACAGACCTGTGTGCTACATTACATGCCCAATTATCAGTAAATTTAGGACGAGTTATGAAGAGACTGATTCATCGTACAAATTCAAATCTTCGTTGCTCTGCAAAATCAGCAAGCCGTCTCCTCTTGTTCCATTGCAGTTTCAGTTGCAATGCACTCAACGTATTCCACCTTCAAAACTACCACACACACATCTGAAACTTCAGTCCGAATCAAGACGTGACAAAATCAAGGATGCAAAATTGGACTCAAGTGGTTCCAGAGTTGGGATCATTTTGTGTTCCTTACTCGGTGTATAATCAAACACTCACTTGGCATTGGGCCACCGGTCCTCCAACATTTTCTCTTTGGCCTTATGCCACCGATGACACAGTTTATGCCTCCGGGCTCTTAGCTCCAACATTCCTTACCCTGGACCATGAGGTTCTATTAATGAATAACCATAAATGGATATGCACCGAACATGATGAACCGATGATATGTGTGCCTGTGCACAGACCCTGGCAGCATCATATCAGAGGTAATGAATGGAATGCAGCTCTATCCACCCATTCGGCCTGCTTGAAATTCCAATCGGCAAACATAAAAAATATTTTATGACAAATGTAACACCCTAATTTTTAAAAATTTGGAATATTTTAATTTTTTCTCAAATATAAAATAACCCAGCCATATTTGTTGCATTGATGCTGGAATAGTTGCATTAGTATTTTACTGTGTGAAAAATATATTTAAAATGCGTTAGAAATCATTTCAGAGTTAATTTCAAATTAGAAATAGGAAAAAGAAAAAGAAAAGGAAAATAATGAAACTCACCTTTAGTGCTGCATTTGTAGCCCTAGGGAAAGAGTTTCCCTAGAAATTTTCCTAGGCTTTTCATTTGGAAAAGTAGGGAAATGTTGCAGGCTTTCCCTACGAAATCAGTTATCAGGAAACTGGGCACGGGTTAAAAAAATAAAAAAGGCCCTCAAGTTGATAGCCCTGTTCGTGCACCGCTGTGCACCCCATGAGACGTCGCATCTCTGATCCGTGCGCCCTGAATGCCGCCGCCATGCCTTGCTCCATGAGTCCCATGTGCCGCCGCACCGCCATCACATTGTGCCTCCACGCCTAGAGATACAACAACATCACACCGAGTGCTGCCTCCACGGGTCCTTGTGGTGCACCACCCTAGGAAATGGGTAGAATCCTAGGGAAGCTTCTCTCTTTCCCTAGGAAACGTGTAGAATCCTAGGGAAGTTTTTCTCTTTCCCTACGAAAGAAGTAAAATTTTAGCGAACTGTGCTCTTTCCCTACGATTTTTATACAAACTCTAGGGAAATAGTTTTTCCTTACTATTCTCTAAATAACCCTAGGGAAAGAAAAAATTCCTAGGGAAACCGGTGGATTCTAGTAGTGTTGGTTAGATGTTCAACCATTCGAGAATCTCTAGGATTTTGGACAAGAAGACTTTGAGTACCAACACGTGGGAAGAGGCAAGTCTCCTTGATAATATTGATCCTATGTTTTATTTAAATGTGTCGTTTACAAACATGAATGTTGTCAATCTCAATCCTATGTTTATTATCCTTTCATATCATTCCTTGTCACCCTAGCTTGGTGGTTTGTGTGTTTGGATAGACCATGCCTAGTGTTACTCTCATGAGTCATAATGAGTCGTTAATCTTGACTAATGGTGAACTTCGACTAAGAGATTATGTGATGATCTTTTTAGCAACATGCGAAGCTAGGGTTTGAGAAAGAGGATGACATGGTTGGTTCTTTGTGAACAAAAGGGGTGGTACTTTGTGAACATGGGAACCTGCTTGAATTACAACTCATAATTACCTAATAAACTTATTCAAATTTCCTAACAAACACTATCTCTTCCTAATTTATATTTAAGGTAACTGCTCATGGGTCCGCTTTCCTTGTCCCCCCTCAGCTGCGCCATGATGATGTCATGTTGCACGGCCTGGTGTTTCCAAGGAATGTCTCCTTGGCTTCTTCTCTGTACCCACTGTTGTATACCCACGAGCCGCCATCACTAGGCCCTGTCAAATTCTAGTGTCAACACATTGCCCCCAAGTTCGGGGTATGAAACTTATTGTGCGTCAAATTTTCCTCCTTGATTCTTGAGTGTAGTCATAGCTCTTACTGCACCATCCCATCTCTATAAATACCTTCCGTCTTTACCGTTCATTCACCTCCCCTAGCTCTCTCACACTTAGTAAATTGCCATGGCTGCACCCCAGGAGACCTTCTATGAAATTGAGGTATTAACATCTCTTTTCCTTATATTTTCTAATCCTTGTATAGTGACTCTCTTTTACCACAACTGCTTGTTCCAGAAGCCCTTCTCTCCCTGGTTTGTTCCACTTCGAAAGTTTCAGCTCTCCCTGCCGCCTTGACTCCTTCCCAGAAGCGAGTGAGGCGTAAGACCTCGAACCCAACAGCATCAAAGAAGCCCAAGATCTCAGCTTTGGAGAGGGCCATCAACAGATATGTGGCAGACCCCGGTCCCAAGTTCACTTCGTTCCGTCTTCGGGCCCGTGCCATATCCACCTCCTTCTCCCCATAGTTGGGTGATTTTATGTAGTGCTGCAGACCCATATGTCCTTGGCGACATCTTCCAGATTGTCCTAAGCTCATAGCTAGATTTCTTGAAATGTACCATGTTATTTTGTAATCCTTTGAAATATGCTTGATGTATTACGCTCTTTTTGTTGAAGTATTTGTGTCTTGCAAATTTTTTGGTCTAAGGGCGATACGCATAGTATCGGCTATCTAAAGGCAATGAGCAATGCCATTGACTTTCTTGTTTCTGTGATTCTTTTTCTATATTTTGACCAAGGGCGATGATCAACATCATCAGCCATCTAAAGGCGATAAGCAGCGTCATCGACTTCATGAAATCACGCTCTGGCCAAATGCTAGGGTAATATTTCTTCAAGAATTTTCCATTGAGTGCACGATCGAATTGTTGACCATCTATGTGACATCCCCAATATTAATCATGCCATTTGTACTCTAATTGTCATCGTAAACCTCTGAATCAAATCAAAGTTATCAAATTCCCTTGAATTCAAATCAAATTCAAAGTGCAGGTCGATATTTGGATTTTAATTCGAAATCCATTGAGATCCAGTCCAAGTGGTCAACATGAAAATTGCTCCAAATAATATAATCTATCTCATGGAAAATTTTCAAAATTTTCCAAGGCTGCTAGCTATTTTCCCAGCTTTGTTTTAATTTCTGTGTTGTAAGAAAATAGTTAAAGAATTTCGAAATCAATTTCTTACTTTCCTATCGAGCTGGACCCGCAACCCGACCTGACCCATCACTTAACCGCCAGCACCCCGCATCGCTCTCCCTCGACCGGGCGCGCCCGTTAGTGCACCACCTTCTTGTTGTAGAACCTAGCGACATGCGTTTTATTGTCTTTGGTGTTCTTTAGCGGCTACATGCAGCCGATGATGCACCACATACTCTATTTCATCCATTATTAAATGTCGATACTAATCGGCTGTTAGCTGATCTTGGCAAGCTATCCTTCTAGACCTGATATTAACTTCCCAATGCAACACGACTTCATGTCCACGTTGTGCATCAAAAATGGCATATAGGTTTGGTGATGGTGGAGAGGGCTGGAAGCGTCGAAAGCATCAGGTGACGGAGCACGTAGCTTGCATGAGTCGATGCGGCAGCGTGCATGAGAATGAAGAAGGGGGGAGTGACAGGAGGAAACATGGAATCATGCATGGTGAACGCAGAAGCTGGGGCCAATAACAAGAGCTGCATGCCGGCGGTAAGAGTCTTTAGTGCTGGACGTGCACATGGTGGCAAGATGCATGTAGCGGCGGTGGCACAACTGGAGACTTACCTGGGACCCCGGGTATCATGCGGGTACGAGCGGAGGAAAGGATTGCGCAGGAAGAAAAGTAATCCCAGAAACATAATGCTGAAGGTAGGTTCTGATAGCGCCGTTCGGTTAGGATCTTGAGAGAATAATAAGGGATATTTTGTTTGGTTAATTACCTTAGTAAGTACGTAGTATAAGTAGCAGGAGCGTAACAGAATAGAAGACAGAACAATCTATTAATGATACTTCTTCTGTTTTTCGTTTTTCTTTGAAGCTTTGGTTCCTCTCTTTCTCAATCTTTGGTGCTTTGGCATGAAGAGTACCCATTTCTCCTACAATACAGGGGTTTGCTTCACTGGTTTGTAGACGAAGCCAGTCATGTGTCGTCATGTTAGCACGGTGATCATCGTTGTTAGCTAAGGCCATTTTGCTTGGCAATAGAATTGGCGACTCCACTGGGGAATGGTGTTCGCAAGGCAATCATTGCAAGAGTGTCGTTGTTAGATCGGCTTCAACATCATTGATAAGGGAGGGAGATATGGCAGATCCTAAAGTGGCTAGGGTTGGCTGGTGGTGCTGGGGTTCATGCCAAGAACACCATCAGCGTTGCCATGGAGGACCTGACCGAAGACGTTCAGAGGGAGATCGAGTGGGAGCTCAAAGAAGAAATGGCATCATCAAGAAAGCAGACACGGTGATGACATCTGGAACTAAGGTAGATTCTCCTTTGAGCCCCGAAGATCTAGTTCATATGGTGGATGTTTCCGTTGCTCTTAAGTATGGTGCGGATCTAACGTAGTTCACACGTGTAGTAGCAGAAGACATGTGCAACACATTAGAGTCGGTCAAGCAAGACCTAAACAGCAATCTGCCCAGACAGGTTAGGGCTTTGGTGTAGCAGATTAGCAGAGAAGCACAGGGGAAATGGGTAGGGGGATTGCCCGCAACACCTAACCCAGGAGCCACCTCCAACCAAGGTAACCAAGGGATACTCACCAATGTTAACCAGACTAATTTAGGGGCAAATCTGTGACGTGTTGTTCCCTAGAACCCCAGCTCCTAATATGCCTAACGTGAGACCAGATGGAGAGATGATGGAGGGAGTTAGGGAACAAATCGCAAGAACCCTCAGAGAGTTCGGTTTCACCCCAAAGGGGCATGCCATGGTGTACTGAAAGCCTTATCCTGATTATTTTGACACCATGCCATACCCATGAGGGTTTAGGGTGCCCGAGTTCACGAGGTTCAATGGGAATGATGCTAGGACCACACATGAACACATTAGACAATTTTAGCGTAGGTTAATGTCATTGGAATAACCGATGTGCACAAAATTAGGTTGTTCCCATTATCATTATCCGGTCTGGCCTACAACTGGTTTACTTCATTAGCCCCAAATTCCATTGATAACTAGATCACGCTAGAGCAGAAATTCCATGATTACTTCTACAATTGGATCACGCTACATGTAGAATTAAGGTTATTTGACTTAACCGCCATAAGACAAAAATACAATGAGACTGTGCCTAAGTACTTGTGAAGGTTCAGGGAAACTCGGAACAAATGTTACAATCTAACTATTGGGGAGAAATACCTTGTAGATTTAGCTTTTGCAGGGTTGTCATCATACTTGAGAGAAAAAATGGAGGGGCAAGAGTTCCATGATATTAGTCAAGTGCTGCAACGAGCGATGGTGCATGAGAATCATGATAGAGATCATAGATCTTATAGCTGATTTAGAGAAAGTGGTTTGAGGGAAAAGGATAAGCAAAATGTAAATTGTGTGGACGAAGAATCGGCCAGCGATGTGACACTGAGGTGTGCTTCGCTGAGTGGGTTGACACACCAAAAGACAAGCCGATAACATGTTCCTTCTTGAAACCTAACACGGGCTAGAAGGATGAAATGAAATATACCTTCGATGTATCCAAATGTGACAAATTGTTTGACGTGCTGGTTCGTAGGGGGGTGATCAAACTGACATAGGGTCACATTGTACCCAGCGTCGAGCAGTTAGCTAGAAAAAGTATTGTAAGTGGCATGATTTATACTGTCATATGACTAATGAATGCAATTACTTTCATCGACATGTCCAATCGGTTCTAAATGATGGTCGATTGACTCTATGGGATGGAGGCAAGATGAAGCTGGATACGGACCCATTTCCGATGGGCATGGTATGGTTTGAGGAAAAGAAGATATTGGTGTGAATTGATTAGGCTAGCACCACAAAAGGAAAGAATGTAATTGTCTCAGATGACCTCAAGGACAAGATGATAAAACTTTGGAACCCAGAAGTCGGGGTGTGGAAGGATAACGTCTGGTGAAGGCTTGTACGAAAGATAAAACCCACTTCCAGCATGTTGATAGACAAGTACTTATGGCAGCAACAGTAGAGGAGCACCTACATGCGGTGGGGTGAGTTCGAGAGGTCTCATGGACTAGGAGTGCAAAGGTGTAATCGTGTGCAGAATTGATGGCAGTTTGATAGAGCAAGTGGTGCAAGAACAAGTGAAATATGGGCAAGAAATCATTCCAACGAAGGCGCAAGATAGTGGGATTGACCGAGGGGCATGATAAGGCGAGAAAGTGATGCTATTTTCTTGTGTGAAGGAGAAGGGGCATGGCTTCAAAAATAGAAGCGGATAGAGGAGAATGTTGTGACGATGGGGTCTGTGCCATGCAAGACGTCATCAGAGGTGCACGTGAATGGGCAACATGTCGTCGGGTTTAATACCGAGAGGGTGGACAGTCAAGCTACGATGATGGACGCCACTGAAGAACAGAGGATGAAACATTCTAGGTTGATGTCTTGTGAGGGGCAAAAAAATCATTAGGCCTGGCTATTCGGTGTGGAAACTCATCGTTGAGCTAGGGGGCAGCGGAAGATGACATGCAGGCAGCTGGGGATGTAAAAACCCCGATTCCTAGAACCTAGGGTAGCTGTAGTCGGGTAGCAGAGCCAAGGGGCAACAATGAACACTTGAATGAACATGTTAGTGGTGGGGATAGACAAAGGATAGTCATTGATAACCCTCAGACCGAGGTAAGGCCTAGAGGCATGCCAACACCCTGATGGTGCACAAGAGGGCTCAGTAAGACGCAGAAAATGTGCCAGAGGGAGTGAGAAACTAAGTGGTTTGTGCCTTGGTTTGTATGTGTGATGAGTAATTGACTTGTTCTAGTTTGAATTTGAATTCAGCGCATTTCGGTTGAACTAACCCAGATTCAGTTATTCGGTGTGGAGAAACGTATTTGCTTGTCATGTGATGTGTAGGTGGTTAATGCGACATGGCGGGCAACCTTGAGGATCAAGGCAGGAGTAGGAGACTTCGTGCAGAGGATCGTGGATGATCAGACACAAGTCGGGCACTTGCTGGCAAGACAATTGTGAGATCGGATGACGCCATGTGCAGTCCGTATCGTACACATGGAGGAGACGAGAAGAGTGGGTTTTCTGGTATAGCCTCAAAACTGGTGGCGACAGTCTGTTAGTGGTTTGGCTTCAAAACCACTGCGATAGTTTCTTGGTTTAGGCCTCAAAACCAAGGTTGACGGTTTTGTGATTTGTTCCTCAAAATCACCATGAAGGTTTCTTGCTTTGGACCTCAAAACCAAGTGGGAGGAAGTTTGTCGGTTTGCACCTCAAAACCGATGAGTAGATGAAGACTGTGTGAGGACATGCGTCGACATCCGATGGCTTGCTTCGTCGCGAAGCAAGTCGGGCTAGGGTTTCTATGTTTTGCCTCAAAACTAGCGGAATGAGCGACGATGGGTGGTGCACGTGACATCATTATGGAGGTCACGTGGAAGTGAAGCAAAAGACGGTCGGTTCGATGGCGTCGGGTGCGACGTAGTGGAAGTCGAACCAAGCTACCCTTCATTAGATGTAATTTTCCTTTTAGCCCACATGGCATTCTAGTCTTTTGTTTTCACTATAAATAGACCCATAGGGCTATTGTGGGAGGCATCCCTCTCCCACCCCTTTTGCTTTAGGTTTTAATTTTGCTAAGGTGTGGGTGTGCTTCATGTCTTAGAGAAGAGAGGAGAGAAGTGAGAGATCTCCCCAATCTTCCAAAGAGTGGGAGGATGTTTGGGTGGTTTCCACACCTTGTAAACTCTTGATTCACATCAATATAGCTATGCTTTAGAGTTAAATCATCTCCTATCTTGAGCTGCAATGTTTTTCATTTTTATGATTTTGGAGATATTTTTTGCCTGATTTTCTATCTCGCGATATGAGGAGTTTTTCTTTGATTCCTTCTGTTGGTTTGGATGCTAGGATGAGCATCATCATCTACCTCTAATATTGGAGTCAATCCATGGCTCTAGCCCATTCGATTAGGCGGATTTCTCCTGAATTCCCTAAAACCTAGTTTTTTCGAGTTCATCCAAAATCGGAAGGGAAATCTTTGGATTTGAAAAAAAACTCTTTGGTAACTAGCTTCTTGTGTCCAAGATTCATTCTATTTTAGCCTTGTAGCTCAAGAATCAAGGTTGGGAAGGAAATGTTCAGTCTTGAACAATAACTGTGTGCAGTTCTGGGTAGACCGGACTAGTCCAAGTCGATTTCCGAACAAGTCAGGAACTGTTCCAGGCGGACTAGTCTGTGTCTAGGGCGGACTAGTCCGGGTTGGCATTGTCAACTCAACCTTTGATGACTGTTTTGAGCATAATTTGCTAATCGTAAGTCCGATTGATCACATTCTTCTTTTCTGGCTTCGTAATTTTGTTGGGATCATTTTTCTGCTATTAGAAAGTGCATTAATCACATTCTAGCGCAGAATTTTCTCGGGGTTTTAAATTCAGGACATAGGTCGATTCTTGAAAAGAATTTTATTCGGCTCCCGTTCACCCCCCTTCGGTCGCCTCCTCTGTCCTTCAATTGGTATCAGAGCAGGTTAGGTCACTAGTTGTCCTTAATCGGCTTTGTGAACCCAAAGGCATCATGGAGAAAGGTGTCGTCAAGCTTGTGGTTTTTAATGGTGAAGATTTCAGTTATTGGAAGAATCGAACAAGGAATTTGTTATTGAGCCAAGGACGTGCTATTTAGAAAATCGCACAAACAAGGTACGTGATCCCGGCAACACTTGGGAATGCAACCCAAGGTGAGTTGCAAAGGTATGAAGACAATTGCAAAGCCTTGAATCTCATTATTACTGCTCTAGGTAGAAATGTGTATGATCATGCCTCACACCTTAAAACTGCTCATGATGTTTAGCTTAAGTTTTGCAATACTTATGATGGCTCTTCTAAAACTAAGTCTTCTCGTAATGATACTTATAATAGGCAATATCAAACATTTTCTCAGAAACCTAGAGAATCTTTAGATGATTGCTTTGCTAGATTTGAGTCTATTGTGAGTAACTTGAGACCTTGTGGTCCTCCTACTTACATTGATAATGAACGTACTAAACAATTATTGTATGCTCTTGATAATCATGTGTGGGGTATGAAAATCACTACCTTGGAAGAATCTGCTGATTTTGCTACCTTAAACACAAAAAATTGTTTACCAACCTTAAGTCTCAAGAATTGTCTCACAAAGGTCATCCTAATCGTGATGCTTCCATTACTAGTAAAGCTTTGATTACTAGTGCTTGTGTTGGTGGTCCTAATGCTAACCCCACCAACACCATCTCACCTTCTTTGGAGTTTGATTTGTCTTCTCTTGCTGCAGCTTCCGATGAGCAATACGAGAGCATTCCTTATGATGAGATTGCCTTGCTTGCAAGAAAATTTTGGATGATGCACAAGCTTTAGAAAGAGAGAAGAAGAAACCCCCAAAACTCCCAGAGCTACTTTGAGTGCGGTGACACTACCCACTTCATCGTTGACTGCCCCAAGAGGAAGAAGTACGACTACTCCAACAAGAATAACTACAACAACAAGAACGACTACAAGAAGAAAAATCACTTCAGAGTCAAGAAGAAGAACATCAAGAAGATCATGTCCCGAGTATGTGCAGCCTTGAGTGACTTCAACTTCTCAAGTGAAGACTCATCAAGTTCAGAAGATGATGAGAAGATCAACTACAAGAAGAAGGAAGACGACTTCACCGGGTTGACCCTCATGGCCAAGGGAAGATCTTCACAAAACCACTCTGACTCCAACTCTGACTCTAATGTAAGTGATGATATCACCTACGATGGTCTCTATTCTAAAGTGCACAAACTTGAGGATGCTTTGTGTAGTCAAGACAAATTGCTTTGTAGAGTTTTTCGTGAGAACAAAGATCTTAATCTTAAGCTTGAAAACTCTTGTGCTAAAATTGCTTCCCTCCAGTCGATGCACAATGATATGAGTGCTAAACC
>VSTD030003507.1:0-10861 GCA_008808055.3 Sporobolus alterniflorus | reverse complement strand
CTATCTAAGGGGGAGAGCTTGCATTGAGAGTGTTAGGAGGAGTTGATTCAGGGGGAGTTTTTGAGTTTGAGCCTTTCTTACTCGTTCTATTTTGGCCTTGAGCTTTTCTTAGCTTTCTTGCCATTTTTACTTGATTTGCTGCATTTCGTGCATTTTGTGGGTCTTGCGGCTTTTCCTTATTCTAGATGACCTTCGTGAGTTTTTTCTTGGCTTTTTGGGTCTTCTAGCTGTGCTTCATGGGGTCTTGAATTTCATATTCAAACTTTGTACTTTTTGTTGTCAATGGACTGATCAATGGGGAGATTGAGAAACCAAGTGGTTAGTAGCTTGGTTTGATATGTGATGAGTCATTGACATACTGAGGTTTAAATTCGAATTCATGATATTTTGGTAGTTTTACCTTTATCTTTGTTTCATGTGGAGAATTGTGTTTGCTTATCTCGTGGTGTGCATGTGGCAGGTGTGGCATGGCGTGCAGCGACGATGATCATGGTAGGAGTAGGAGACCTGGTGCAGAGGATCAAGGATGGTCGCATAGGTCAGGTACTCGATGGTCGGGCGATCGAGATGTCGGGTGGTGCTGTGTGTGATCTGCACCATACACGTGTAGATGAGAAGCACGGGTTTCTTCATTGAGCCTCAAAACTAAGGTTGATGGTTTGTCAGTGGTTTGGCCTCAAAACCACTGGGACGATTTCTCTCGGTTTTGCCTCAAAACCGGTGGCTCAGGTTTTCTGGTTTTGATCTCAAAACCGGTAGCTACACTTTGGTGATTTGAGCCTCAAAATCATCGCCACAGTTTCTTGGTTTGGGCCTCAAAACTAAGCAGGCTTCGGTTTATCGGTTGCGCCACAAAATCGACGGAGGGAGGACAGTGCAGGACACGCGTCGAGATCTGGCGGCTTGCTTCATCTGAAAGCAAGTTGCGCTAGGGTTTTCCAGTCTGACCTCTAGACTGGCGGAGGCACGATGGCGGGAGGTGCACGTGGCATCATCGTAGAGGTCACAGGGAGTTCAAGTCAAAGACGGATTGGTCGATGCAGTGGGCTGCGTCGGACCCTGCTACCCTTACTTTATCGTTTTCTATGTATTAGACCTTAGGGGCATATTAGTCTTTTGCTTGAGCCTATAAATAGTTCACTAGAGGGATATGATTCCTCACCACTTCTCATACCATCACTTTGGATTTTTTAGTCTAGAATTAGTGTGTGTCAAGAACAAGTTTTTCATTCCAATAATTAAATAAGAGAGGGAGGATGGTGACCTCCGTGGATATATGAGGTTCAGTTTTAATTTCAATGAAGAAGTTGTTCTTGTTCACTAGTGTAATTTTTGTTTTTCTCTCATTTCACCGGATCTGGAGCCTTTGTTTTCGAAAGCTACTGCTTTTGTCTATGGTGCTGGATATGTTTTTTCAGTCTTTATCTCTGTTCACTGCCCCTGAGTTGAGTGAGTCAAGTTCGTGAGATCGTTCTGGGAATAGGCAGCGGCAAAATATGATTTTGTTTCGTGTCTTAGGCGAGGAGCAGTGATTTTGTTCGGTTCGGTCCGGGCCTATACTCTGCCAGATTGGTTTTCCCGCTGATTCCATTTTTGCGTTAGGTCTCGATCTACTACATCCGATCTCATGCGCCAGCCAGGTCTCGATTTAGCTCTGCTCATTTTCTCCTAGGCAGCAGATCCCTATGCATCATGCGTTCCTCACTCTGGTTCTCAGGGGTCTGCAGTTCGATGCTGAGTGCTTGCGCCTGATTTTAGATTTTGGTCTTCAGTGTCGCGCACCTTGAGGATTTCGGTCTCCCGCTCGGTTTGGCCGTGCCCGAGTATTGGTTTGGCATCGTCGGTGCTCATCTTTCCCTGCTCGCCTCGGTCTTCAGTTTGATTTTTCTGATTTGTTGAGAGTGCTTGCAGGTGGAAATTGGTTTTCTCTTGAGTCCCCAGATCAAAAGACTTGAGTTTTTCAGTTTCTTATCGTGATCTTGTATTGTTTTCTCAGACACGCCCGTAAAGTGTTTTGTTTGGTGAAATATGTGAAAGGCTGTGAGTCGGTTTTCTCTGTTCGATTTTGGTCAATAGTGATCTTACTCGTGTCCGACTTACATCTAGGTGTGCTCCGCTGTGATTTCATGTTCCTAACCTGATTCCTAGGGTCAATAGCCTGTCTATAGCTATGTGGTATTGATCGAGTTAGAAAAAAGGCGCGTCGGGTCAATTTTAGAATATATGCTGAGTTCCCTCAAGAAATTTTAAGTGACTTCCATTCACCCTCCCTCTAGTTGCTTTCTCCGGTCCTTCAGATGTTGAGAGCATTGACATTGGGTTGAGGGGCAGTTTGAGGAAGAAGAGCAGGAGGAGATGGTTGAAGGGTCTCTCAATCCTAGATCTCAAAGAAAGGCTTTTTTTCAACCCTAGTCCAACCATTAGAAGACCGCAAAAGCCCTTGAGCTACAATGTCACAAGCTATAGAGGCAAAGGTACAACAAAGCAAGTAAAGAAGCTTCGGAAGATTAATCCAAGATCACGGTGATGGAGTGCTTCTGACTACAGATTTCACACACATTTTTGGCATGATCTCTATGAGACTGTGATTATGGATATGAGGAGAATTGTGTTAGAAGCACAATGGGTTGATTGACATCACTTGAAGGGGCAGCAGGATCCAATTTATAATCAAGGCATTGCCGCATGTGAGAGTCATCACATTAAGAAACTCATGGGTCTTCACTATGACTGGAACATAGAGATCATAGCTCAGTTCTATGCAACTCTCTACATAAAGGAGGCAGAAGGTGTAAGAAAAATGCATTGGATGACTGAAGGGGAGTGGTACAACATTGGTTATGGTGATTTTGCCTCTCGATTTTCCTTTGGAGCTGCTGACACTTACCGCCGAAGGATTCATATTCATGATCCTCTTGAAGAAGAAGAGATGAAGCCTATGTATGCCCTCGGACAAGAAATGAATGTAGGAAGTATCTATGATTTGTACACCTACTATTCAGTCCTAAATAGGTTATTTAGAAGGACCATATGTCTAAGAGATGGAGATCCAACTAACATCTTTTAGTTTGCAAAAAAATTACTAGCCAATATGAGGGATAGAGCACCACCTTTTAGTGTGATGGACTTTGTGTGGGAGGAAATTAAGGGCACCTTACCTCATGTTCATTATCGAAGATGTAACCAATCGAAGCTTTCCAAAGGACGGGTTCCACATGCCTTTCAGGCCCAATCCTACCAAGAAGCCTCTGATCCCAATCATTCACATCACCTCTCCATCGAGAGCAGAGCTGACTCATCAGCAGCAGTAGTTAGCAAAATCGGTCAGATCAATAGGCTCAAATGGTCAGACCAGTCTGGGTGACCAGGGGCAGTCTTCCTCCCAACAACATGAAAAATCCTCCTCCCCAATCAAGAAGATGTTTGGGCTACTGTTCGGCATGTGTCGCTCTCACCATGCTATTGAGGCAAGGTTTCACGAGGAGAGAAAGCCTGAAAGAAGCTTCAAAAGGACATGAAGGAAGTGAAGAAAACACTACCCTAACAAGACTCCTTCCCCTATGGGTTCCATGGAAAGAGATAGCAACCCTCCTACTCCCTTTGAGCAAAGATACGCCAATTATGAGAACTTTGATCCTTCTCAACCCTTTGCTCCCTATGCGAGTCAAGCCTTTGATGCTCCTCCAGAGCAGCCGAGACCTAGCATGGCCGATCAAATCACTGCTGACATCTTTGGTGATCCTAATATCGATTTGGCTAGTAGCTCTCACACTACTATGCCTTCATTCTTTGACTCATCACTCTACACTGGGCCGGGATCTCATTGGGCTGCACCTCATGACTACGCGCATCACGACCAAGATGATCACTAGAAGTCAAGAATCAAGCTCCTACGGACTCCAATTTTCTTCTTTTTTGGAAGATTGTTGACAAAGGGGGAGAAGAAATTGGATTAAAGCTTCAAGACTCATCTCTGAAGATTCTAGGAGTAGAAATAAGTTTCTAGAATCTCTGAGTGAGATTTGTATCCATTTTCACCTATTTTCCAGTTTCTGCCTGTGAGTCTGGTAAGACCGGTTTGTGTGACCAGTCAGACTGGTAATGTGTCCATCAAAAGTTCAGTCTGCAATATTTCTCCATTTTCATTGTTGAACTTGAGAAAATATTGTAATGTGAGCTACTGGATGTTTTATGCTTCTATGATTATCTATGCAATATTTATGCTTTGGTATATTTATTGTCATATTTTGTATTTGTCTGTGTGGAGAAGCATGCATTGTCTGATGATTGTGTTGTTGCTAACAAGGTCAGCAGACTGGTCAAACTGATGGCCTCAACCAATCAAACCGATTTGGGGTGTGTAAGAAGTCAAGTCGGTCAGAACGGTTGGGCAAACCGGTTAGACCGGTATATGCTTTGAGTCCTACCTTTTTATTCTTTTGTGTGATAACTCCTGTCATATGCATCTCGTATTCTAGTTGTGGTGCTTTCACACTTGTTTAGCACCCTATGAATTGAGAGATATAGGAGCTCCAAAATCACCTTGAATACGTGCAAATGGCATTTTTGGCATGTTTCAAAACTTTATTCAAGATGCACATATTCGGGGGGGGGGGGGGTTCTCAAATATCTCTGAATTTAAAACCTTTTTTAACATTGTTTATGAAGCTTTAATCGTGTTATCATCAATCACCTAAAATGGGGAGATTGAAAGTGCATTTAGGCCCCTAGTGGGTTTTGGTGTTTGAATGATAAAACAATTAAAGAGCTAATGAGTTTTGCTAAGTGTGAAACAAGAAAATATCTTATAATTATATTGAGATTATCCGTTCTCCAAGACATATGTTATGGCTATAATGATTACATATTTATGTATGCCATATGACAAGAAGAATGTCATCAAAAGAGAAAGAAGAGAGTGAGTTGATCATCTATGTCTCTTGTCAATTGCCACCATAAAATATATTCAAGATATGAAGACATATTCATCTACATCAACATTACAAAGAATTACCAACATAAGCTTATCGAAGATATGAAGAGGCATGTGAATCATGATGGTGATTGAGGAATGATCAACAAGGACTTGTCCATGATGAACCGTACATTGGAGAAGAGCAAGCATGAGTCTTGGCGTCGAGGTACCAGATGTGATGGAGAAGGACAAGTGGATGTTTGAGTCTGAAGTATCAATCAAGCCATGAAGAGTCACAGAGCTTTAAGTGTTGATATTTATTGAATCAAGAAATCGAGGTGTCATAGACAAGAAGAGGAGTCTTGATTATATAAGACAAAGAAATTCATTATCACCGGCTCAAGGCAAAGTTGCTCAAGTCAAGATCACATTGAGACTCTCAAGCTTTGACAAAGATGAAAAGAGACAAAAAGAAGAATCGAATTGACAAGCTCAAGTTTATTCTTAAGTGTTTTATTTCCTTCTTGAGTATAGATCGTTGTACTATGAAGAGGAATGCAACATGAAGTTCTTGACAAAACCAAAGTGCTCAAAACCCAGAGAGATTTCAAGAGCGAATTAAGGAAACCAAAATTCCAAGAGTGTGTTGAAATAGTCTCACTAGTCAGACCGGTGCACCCTGCCCCAGAGCAAGTCCAATCCTCTTGACTTATCTGGTCTTTTTATCGGATTCCAGAGACATTTACTGGACTTGTCCGATCTTAGATCAGACTAGTTCGATTAACAATATGACCGTTGGAATTTGAACTCCCACCAGACTAGTCTGGTGATCACCGAACAAGTCCGGCTCCTAACCCAAATGACCAAATCAGAGGTTTTCCTTTAGAGAGTGCCCTGAGCTAGTTAGGAGTCACCCAACCGGCATGATGGACTGGTCTGACTGGTCTAGTCTGACAGCCCAACGACTAGTTTTTCTAGAAACCTATAAAAGGGCCTCCACCCCCTCTCTCATGGGTCATTGATTCCTGGCTATTTGCATTACCTTTCAATGGCCTCTTGAGCTTTCTTCAACATCTCTTTGTGAGATTCAAGCCTTAGGTGCAAGATTGTTGAGTTAGGTTGAGAGATTTGTGCTATGAGCACTAATCTTATGCCTTGAGCACTTTGGCCTGCGTCAAGCACTTGTGAAACATTTGTTACTCTTGGAGATAAAGCCTCCTAGACGGCTAGGTATCGCTATAGAGCTCTCAAGCATGTGGTGAGTCTTGAGAAAGTTTGTGAACGTCCACTTCACCTCCAAAAGAAAAGAAGCAAGCTAGTGTATCGGGAAAAGTGGTTGAAAGAGACCCGGCTTGGAGTTGGCCTTGTGAGCAACTCAAACTTGCTCAAAAGAGATGTAGGAATCACGAGGCTGGTGATTCTGAACTTCGGTAAGAAAATCATCGTGTCATCTCTCTTTGTTTACCTTCCGCTTTATTTTCTAGTTCAATTGTGCTTCCATGTTATATCTTGTGATGTGCTCTATTGTTTAGTAGATATTGTGTATATCTATATCTGAATATAACTATAAGTACATTGCATATCTTTTGTGAACTAGATTGCCTGTTAGGGAAATTCAATTTGAATTCACTCTTACAGGTCAGACTAGTTTGATAGACCGGTCAGACCGATCTAACCAGACTACTTGTTTTTAAACTGTGTAAAATTCAAATTTTGCTTATTCACGGCTCCCCCTAAGCAACTTGCATCTGACACGGAGCAGTTTTGCATGTAGTTGAGCTCAGACTGAAGGCTCAGATCTGGCAGATGGTGACATGCATAAACAGAAATAAGAAATAATTAATTGTATATTTCTATAAACTTCAAATGAGATCAACGTATGAACCTAAAACACACGATCAAAACAAAAACAATGAAATTTATACAAAAGGGATAGGTGTTTGTAAAAAAAAGTAGCAGTATTACCCATCGATCTTCACATGGGATGACCTACCTGCTACTGGAGGTTGAAAATGTGGGAGACGCAACCGTAACAGATGGTGGTGATTTTTAATTCGTATTGTTTTGAAATTTCTCCACTTAAAACACCCCTTCTTGTTATATCAACTCAAGATTGTCACAATTATTAATCACCACCTTCTCTATTTAAGATAGACGCCTCATGGCAGACGGACAAAGGGAAGAAAGGAAAACTTTGGGCAATCAAATATATTTAGAACTCTAAGGGCAGTGAGACTACCAAATTCCTCTATCAATGATGTTAACTCTAGACATGAACTAAAAAACAGAAATGCAAGAAGAAACCAACATTCAGAAGCCACTTTTGCTTGGATGTCAGGAACAACCGTGTAAGGTTGACAAGCTTATGCATATCTCTCGGTAGCACCACCAGATCATTGCACATAGCTAAATAAAGTGTTTGTATTTTAACAAGCTTACACAGAGAACTTGGTAGGAATTTGGTTCTCTGATTCCATCTGAGGCCTAGGTATCTTTAGGTACTTCAAATTTTCAATTGAACTTGGTAGCTCCCTCAAACTCAGGATAACAAAAAAAACTAGGACACCTAGTAGTGTAAATGCAGAGAAGAGGTCCTCAAGAAACGCTTTACTCATTGTGCCATGATTGTATTTGCTTGTAAATCTTCTTGCTTTCGATGCCTTCTTTAACTGCTTAGGAAATTTGAGCAGCGTTGAGAAATTCTCTTCCCGTCATACTAGATGCCTAACATTTTCCGAGACAGAAGAAGAAGAAAATACTAGCTAATTTCTGATCATACTACTGTCAAGGAAAAAAAGTCCAGCACGCTGTGAGAATAGCTCAGGCGGGGAGTCACTGATGAGTTGAACGAAGAAGATACAAATCAGTTGGGCCGTCAGCGAGGCAAGTGGGCCAGGAAGCCTAATACATTTGTGCACGACCCAGAGTGGTGTAGTGTCACACCCTGGTTTCAAGAAGACGAAACAGTTGCCTCTATACGTGTGATCAGGATATTTAAATCACACGTATAGCAATAATATGGTGAACAAATACAATATTTTGATAAAGTATAAGCTAAGATCTTACAAAATAATCCTTAGGTCAGAAAGAAATATTACAAATTAGCAGATGCAGAAATATAAGCATGGATGGAGCCTCCACAGGCTCAACCGAAGAAGAGGCGTGACTAGCTTCCTTCTTCTTCATTCTGATGGTACTCTTGATTTTGACTCTAACATTTAGTTCAATCTAAAGCAACGATAGAGGCAAGCTTGAGTAGACTTATGATTGTTACTTAGCTAGTGGAGAAAAATATGACACAAAGGTTATTTATCAAGAATGGCTAGACTCAGGTTTGACTTCGTAGAAAGCTGTGGTTAAGACCTATACCTTAATCAATCTAGTAAATAGATAACAACCTCTTCTTCTCAAAGTAACAAACTTGATCGCATCACGGAGTCTCACCATGACTGATCCATGGCTTAAAGAAACTCACTTCGACCAAACCAACCAAACCAACTAGACCAAACCACGACATGTAAGTTTGATTCGATTTGGGTGATCATGGATCAACTCACAAAATCTGCTCACTTCATATCCGTTCATATCAAGTATCGAGTTGAGAAGTATGCTGAAATCTACATTGCTCACGTGCTATGCTTGCACGGGGTTCCAAAGACGATCATTTTGGATCAAGGGTCGCAGTTTGTCGCTCGCTTTTAGGAGCAACTGCACGTGTCCCTCGGAACTCACTTGATTCGCAGTTTGACCTATCATATGGAGACGGATGGTCAAATTGAGCGAGTAAATCAAATTCTGAAAGATATGCTATGGGCTTGTGTGATAAAGCATCAAGGTAGTTGGGACAAGAATCTGTCATGGGTTAAGTTCTCATACAACAACAGGTACCAAGAGAGTTTAGAAATGGCACCATTTGAAGTGTTATACGGACGTCGATGTCGCACACCGCTTAATTGGATTGAGCCAGGAGAGAAAGTCATATTTGATCCTAACATCATCGATGAGGCCGAAGCAATGGTTCACTGTATTCAAGACAACCTAAAAGCTACAAAATCATGCCAAGAGATCTATGCAAACAAGAGACGTCGACCCTTACAATTTGAGGTTGGAGATCATGTGTACATAAGGGTCTCACCAATAAAGGGTGTAAAGAGGTTTGGGGTGAAAGGGAAGCTATCACCTCATTACATCAAATCATTTCCCATACTTGAGAGATGTGGAACCGTGGCGAGTTACCACCGTCATTGGCAGGAGTGCACGACATCTTTCATGTGTCGCAACTGAAGAAGTACTTGGAGGCACCCGTGGATGTGGTATTATCGAAAGTAGCACCCCTCGAGGCAGACTTAATGTATCCCGAGCACCCAATCAAGATCTTGGATGAAAAGAGTCGTGTCACAAGGCGTAAGACGACCAAGTTCTTCAAGATTCAATGGAGCAACCATAGCGTAGAAGAAGCAACGTGGGAAAGCGATGATTTCCTCCATGCTCATCATCCGAATTTTGAGTTACCGTAGTGAGGGAACGTGTGATTATTCGATGTCCTTTTAGGACCTCTTCTCCTTTCAAATATCGGGATGAGATTTTATTTTAGGAGGGAGGGCTGTAACACCCGATGTATCTAATCTGTAAGTTTATGGCAATCACATGATTAAGAGACCCTAAGAGTTAAATGGAATTCAAAATCAGGATTCAAATTCGAAGTTGAGTTCTGTATAGTGTGGACCAATTGACTCAGTCGGCAATTTTTTAGAATTGTTGGAGTCGAATTACACCTTGCTTCCAAAAGAGAATTTGTTCCTCATGATTTGTTGTACAAGTGTGCAAATGTACAAAAATTATTAAGACCAGAAAGTATTTTTTGCAAGGGTACAAACAGAGCTATACAACCCAGTTTTCAGACTTGATTTTTTTTCTAGATTTAGCTTAACCATTAGCTATCTTTGAAATTCCATAACTTCTTAGATCTTGGGAGATAGCTTGTGCATGTCAACTAGAACATAGTGCAAGCATTGTAGATCACTATGGAGCACTTCTTGTCTAAAGTGGAGCTCTGGTGAATTTGCAATGAGGGTTACAATCAGTCTATGTGAGCATAATTCAGTCAACCCAAATTTGACTCAGAAATCTTTTGATTAATTCAAAATTCATAGAGATTTAAAAGAAGTTTAAATAACGAAAAGTGTTCCAAATTAGATTTCTTACCTCCATTGAATTTTTCTCACTTCCTAGCTATTTTTCCTGCGCTTTAACTCGATTTTAGTTTTATTTGATTTTGGAAAAGTCTGTTGGATGGGCCCACCTGTCGGTAACTGCATCGCCACGCACCGTGTCCTGATTTGTCGGACTGGGCGGCATTGTCCTGTGGCCGTGGTGCCGCATATAAAACCCCGGCCCGACCGCTTGGCCACATTGTCTGAAGCGCATGACAGGCTCGGATCAATGAACAACGCCGGTTGAAGATGGCTAGAACACAAGAACACGATTCACATGCGAGGATTGGTTGGGAGGTCCAAGAACTCACCTCCTCCTTTTTTGCCTTTTCTATTTATATGCTACTAGAGCAAGCATGGCTCAACGGCCATCACGCCCGGCTTCCAGCAATTCCACGCACGACGCCATGCCTGGCCACACGACGCGCGCGTCGCTCGCGATGCTGAAGAACCGGGCGCCATAGTTGGCCACTCCCTGCATGCGCGTCATGCGAGCGAGTGCACCGTGGTGTGCGGCACTGGACAACCTCCCAGGCTCGCCACCCCTTTCAACCCTGCGCATCTCCTGCAGCTAGACCTGCACCCCGATCAAACACGATCGGCAACTTCAAATCCCCGATCGTCCCGATCAAACACGATCGGCAACTTCAAATCCTCGATCGTCCCGATCAAACACGATCGGTAACTACAACTCTCCGATCACCCCGATCGGCGAAAACACACACACAACACG
>VSTD030003506.1:0-10862 GCA_008808055.3 Sporobolus alterniflorus | reverse complement strand
GATCTTGAATTACAACCCCATGAAACTAGTCATGGCCTTTCTCTGCAGGTCTGACTGAAGGTACTGCTCATTAAGGTATGCAAGACTCTTATGATCTGTTTTAATAATGAATTCTTGTCTCTGAAGATATGGGCGTCATGATCAAAGCCAAGAACTCTTTCTCATATATTGACAGAAACTTGTTGGTGGCACTTAGTGGCTTGCTTAAAAATGCAATAGGTTTTAATTCATGCATGAGAACTGCACCGAGACCTAAATCTGAAGCATCTATCTCCACAATAAATTTCTTCTTGAAGTCTGGAAGAACTAGGACTAGTGTTGTTGACATTGCTGATTTCAGACTGTCAAATGCTTGTTGGGCTGTCTGATCCCATACAAACTACTTTTTCTTCAAAAGGTTGGTGAGGGGCTTAGCCAAAGTGCCATAATACCTTACACATTTTCCATAATACCCTGTAAGATCAAGAAATCCTCTCAATTCAGTGACAGTAGTTGGAGTGGGCCAATCCAGCATAGCCTGAGTTTTTCTTGGATCAGTAGCTACACCATCACAAGAAATAATATGGCCCAAATATTCTAGCTCCTCCTAGGCAAAAGCACACTTGGACAGCTTGACAAAGAACTTGTGTGCTCTGAATAAGGCGAGATGCTGAACATGCGTCTCAATAGAGCTGTTGTAAACTAAAATGTCATCCATAAATACAATAACAAATTTTCTGAGAAAGGGCTCAAAGATAGAGTTCATTGTACATTAGAAGGTGGCTAGTGCATTGGTAAGGCCAAATGGTATGACCTTAAACTGGTAGTGTTCATGGTGGGTCTTAAATGTTGTTTTGTATTCATCCTTAGGGTTCATCCTCACTTGGTGGAAGCCCGATCTGAAATCCAATATGAAAAAGTACTTTGCACCCTGTAATTCATCTAGAATTTCATCTATCAGTGGCATAGGAAACTTGTTCTTCCCTGTAATAGAATTGAGCCTTCTATAGTTCACACAAAAATGTGAAGTTCCATCTTTCTTTTATACTAGTAGCACAGGAGATGCAAAAGAACTAGTACTGGGTGTAATTAAACCTGAGATTATCAGTGACTTGACTTGCCTTTCTATTTCATCCTTGTGCAAAGGAGAGTACCTATATGGTCTTGTGTTGACAGGCACTGGACCAAGCAGCAGGGGAATAGAGTGGTCATACTCTCTGTGTGGGGGCAGCTGGGATGGTTCCTCAAAGATCTCCTAAAATTCTTCCAGTAGAGCAGTGAGACTTGGTGGAACAGTAGGTGGAGGTTCAGTTGCAGAGTGTTGCACCATGTCAAGTGCCCTGATGTCATTCCCCTTGTGTAACTTAATGAATTGCTCAGGTGATAAAGTTGCCACAAACAGCTGCTCAGCTTTAATACCCTGTAAGTGGACCTGCTTGCCATCTTATTGAAACTGCAGATTTTTAACTCCCAGTGGCACATCATAGGACTGTGACTTCTGAGCTGGTCATAGCCTAAAATTGCATCATAAGCTACAATATCTAGTACTCTCATGGTGGTATGAAAAGTATGACCTAGTGCCCACCACCCCAGGTTGTCCACCTGCTAAGAAGACTTAAGAATATCCCCACTTGCCACAGTTACTTGCATAGGTGTAGCAGATGTTGGCCTGACCCCTGTGTGCAGCAAAAATGAGCTGCTTGCAAAACGGTGAGAGTTGCCTAAATCAACTAGTATTAGCATCACCTTGTTGTGAACTAGACCTCTAATTCTCACGGCATCTCCTGATTCAGTCCAGCTAGAGCATTCAGTGATAACTGGCCCATTTCCTCAGCCAACACATCATCCACAGCCAACTGGTTGAGTGTTTCTTCAATAAGTTCCACTCCAACCTCATTTACCACCAATGCATTGATCTGGGGTTTAGTTTTCTTTGTGCATTTCTGAAGATGGTCTGGTTCAAACTTCTCCCCACAGTAGTAACAGAGGTCATGTGCTTTTCTGTAATCCCTGAGTTGTCTCTCCTTCCATAGTGGGCTTGTGGCAATTGCCTGTGATGTATCCTGTTTGGGGTTTGGTGTTTTAGGTTGAGACCATCTGGCTTGTAGCAGAGGTCATCTGTGGAGTCACCAGAATGGAGCACCACACAGATTCAACTAGGGAGTGCCAATCACCACAGGCCAGATGAGGAGGTACAACTTCGTCACTCTACTCTACCTAAACCTTCATTCCCTAGGTCCAGTGGAGCAAACCCTAATATCTGGATAGATAAGTGCCTAGATTGCAGTGTTTGTGCAGGGCCTTGCTGATTGTTCAGCACATCCTCGAGGTGCTCAGCGAGCTTGCGCCTGTCCTCTGCCACAACACTATTTTGTTGGAAAACTGCGCCTTCTAATGAAATTGTCGGAGAGTTCAGCTATCACTTATTATTCATTTTTGTTTTGTTTCCTTGTTGCCTGTCACTCTCCCTGACGTGGGGAATATACTAAAATTGCCCAATTGATTAGTGAGCGGAGAGATAGACTAATTATTTCTGGAGATTAAGAGCCCTTTATATATTGCTCCGATAGGTTCGAACCCACAACAAAAATCCTTTTTATGACTTGGGCTTTATTGAATGTAATTAGATGAATGAGAAATTACAAGTTCGTTGTGTTCCATGGTCAGAATAACTTTTCACCTCTGCTTTCATGAATTAAAAGTTGCCAGTGTGAGGACGTTTACAGTAAAGAATCTAAACAGCTGAGCAGGTATTAAGCAGTACCATTTACACAGTGATTCAAAAAGCTCACTTGGTTTGCAATTTTATTCTGTAGTACACGTGCTAGAAAAATGCTTGTGTATGTGTTCTTTGATGTTCTACAAAATTCATCCCTGTATATGAGAGACAAATCTGAGTGTTCCATGGGCAATAGGCTGTCCAGGTGTTCTCTGGGCGTTGATTGGGTGATACAAGCTGTTTGATTTGGTTATTGTTTTTATGTTTCTTTTTCTATTGTAAAATGTTGACATGTGGTAGAAAATTAATTACTGACTACAGCAATCAACATCTGCCTTTTTCTTGTGGTGTCTAATGGAATCTAAACTGCCTTTTCTGGTGTTAGCAAAAAAAGAACCTAAACAGCTGAGGAGGTTGTCGGTACTATGGGTATTGGCGGATCTACAGTGCCAGGTCAGGGTGGGCTACAAGAGAGAAAATTTTAATGCAAGTTGGTACAGTGCCTACTACAGTGTTAAAATAGACTGTTTCCTAAAATCTCAGGGTGGGCCATAGCCCACACAGCCCACCCTCTAGATCCGCCCCTGACTATGGGCACGGGTACCCTAAGTACCCGCTTGATCCAGAAGCCCAAGTGGGGTCTACCTCCCCAAGTATCACCTGCCTGACAAAGGTAGTGTAGCAAGGCGCCTCATGCTCCACTGTGCTCGGACCTGCCCATACCCGGGACTAGGTTCAGGGCGGACACGCATTGACCACAGGTTCAAAGCTCCCTCGGCGAGCCCAGGTTCACAAGCGCCACGTTTCTAGGCCTGATCCCGCAAGGGAGTGACCTAGAGATGGAGCGCACCTGCGGGTCATCGGCACGTGCAGACAGCCAAGTGGGGCGACCTCCGCAGTTGTTGTGATGTAAAGGAACAGAGGTTCATCGGGGTCCGGTGCCACCAGCACCGGGGGTGAGGTGAGGTAGCGCTTCAACCCCTTAAGGTGGCTTGCGCCTCTTTTGTCTAGGCAAAGGGCCCAGATTTTCAAAATAGCTTGAAGAAAGGAAGGGCACGTTCACCCAACCTCAAAATAAACTGGCTGAGCACTGTGAGGCAGTGCATGAGCTTCTGTACTTGCTTGACATGTGCCGGAGGTTACATATTTTATACCGCCCGAATCTTCTCTGGGTTGGCCTCGATTCCCCGATAGGAAACCAGGAAACCAAGCAGCTTTCCATCGGAAACCCCGAAAACACATTTTTTTGGGTTAAGCATCATGCGAGTGGAGCGCAGCCTATCGAAGACTTGAGCTAGATCAAGGAGGATGGAGGATTGCAGCCTAATCTTAACCACTATGATGCCATGAACATCGTCTTGGAAAGTTTTTGCAGTACCTCTAATGAATGTCAGCAAAGATTTTTGACACCATAAGGCGTGGAGATATAGCAATAAATCATATCAGGAGTGATAAAAGTAGTTTTTTCCTCATCCTCCCTAGCCATTTGGATTTGGTGGAACCCAAAATAGGCATCTATAAATGACAAAAGTTCATAGCGAGAAGTAGAGTCTACAATCTGATCTAAGCGAGGGAGAAGGTAAGGGTCTTTTTGGCATACCTTGTAGAAAGGTGTAGTCAATGCACATGCAGAGCTTGCCGCTGGCCTTAGGGACAACCACCGGGTTGGCTAACCACTCGGGGTGGTAGACTTCTCGGATGAAGCCAGCATCGAGCAGCTTCTTGACTTCCTCATGGATGAAATTCTACCGCTCCACGGACTGCTTCCATGGTTTTTTCTTTACGGGCTTTGCATCAGGCCGATCCTTAAGTCTGTGCTCAATCATCTCCCTGGGGATCTCGAGTTTGTCTAATCGTTGCCAGGCAAACACATCTACATTGTTCGAGAGGAAAGTCATGAGCACGAATTCATATTTGGCCCTAGCCCCATACCGATGTGGGTGGTCTGGGAGGCCTCCACTCTGACCTGGATGGTCTTTGTGGCCACCTTGTTGGAGTCGTCAGGGTGGGAGCTGGGTCTAGGTGCTTTTGAACCTCAAGTTTTGAGCTCGGGTCTGGTGGCCTAGGGCCGCCCGACCCGGCTCCGAGTCCGGTGGAGCTGGGACCTCCGAACCCGTCTCCTTGCCCTTTGGCCTTAGCCTTGGGCTTTGGGGCTAGGACCTTGGTGGAGCCTTCTCCCTTTTCTAGATCCTAGCGCTTGGCATCGGACCTGGTGGTGATGTCCTGGACCATCCAGAGTCTCTGGGGTGGGTGAAGCTCCTCCACTTCTTCTGCCATAGTCGTAGCTAGTGTGTACAACGTTTCTACTGCTGCAATGGCAGCGGTGCGGTCAGTGCGGACCATGATGACACTGTTAAGCACTAGGATCTTCATCATCATGTACCCATAATGGGCTGCTGCCATAAACCAGTACAGAGCTGGCCTATCAATGATGGCATTGAGTGGGAGATCGTTGTCAGCGACATCAAAGACAACGTGCTCCATCCGAAAGTTCTCCGCCATCCCAAAGGTAACGGGGAGAGTGAGGTGGTTGTATGGCCAGATGGGCTGCTTTCCTATCCCACTGAATGACTGCGATGGTGTTAGCTTGGACATGTTAATCTACAACGCCTAGAAGGCATGCAAACTCATGACACTAAGAGCTGCAACATGGTCGATTAGCACATGATGCATCTTGATGTTGGAGATGGTTGGTGATGTGACTAGCGGGAGCTGGCCAACCCCCATCATGTTCTCCGGGCAGTCAGAGGCGTCGAAGATGATGGGAGTGCTTGCCCACTTGAGGTGGGCACAAGATTTGGAGATGGACGCCATGACAGCGACATCCTGGTACATGCTCCTGACAATGCACCGGGCGTCGACCGCCTAGGTGCCAGCAAACATGACGTTGATGACACGCTGGATGTCCTAGAATTCAAGCTCCTCCTCGTCACCATTGCGAGACGTGGGGTCATCCTGACACTACAACATATTGGTCAGGCAATGCTATTGTGGCTGTTGTTGCTATTGTTGGACTCATTTAGCCAGCCTCTTGATCTCACGACAGTCAGAGACGTCGTGCTTGTTTGTTTGGTGAATGGGGCACCACTGCTTGGCACCTTCTTCACCTTCTGCAGGTTGCCGCGGCCTCTTGCCATGATTCGTAGGTTGCCCACCATTGCCAGTAGCAGCCCTCGCCCTACAACTTGCTACACTTGTTCTTCTTAGTCTTCTTTTTCTATCCCTAATCAGAGGATCCAGGGGCAGTCACGCCCTAGGCTTTTCGCTTAGAGTGGGAGTGCCAAGTTCGCCCTTCAGCAGCCCTAGCACACTTGTCGGCGAGGCTAAACAACTGTGAGACATCCTCAATGTTGTCGGTTGCCAGCTCCTCCTACATCTCGCACCCCCTGCCGAAAGGCCAGGATGACCAACGCCAGGGTTATGAGAGGGATGGTGTTGCGAACTTACGAGAACCACTAGATGAAGGATCGCAGGGTCTTGTCAGGCTTTTGCTACACAGTGTGGAGATCTGCCTCCACACCGGGGCGCTTGTAGGAACTCTCAAAATTGGCTAGGAACAGGCAGCAAAGCTCCTCCCATGATGATATGGAATCATTAGCGAGATTCATGAGCCAGGACTGAGCCGAACTGGTCAGGGCAATTGGGAAGTAATTTGCCATAACCGCCTCATTACTTCCAGCTGAGCACATGGCAGTAATGTGAATCTAGAGGGACTCAGCGGGGTTGACAGACATGTTGTACTTCTCTGGTATGCTAGGCCGAAACTCTACCGGCCAAGCCACTTCACGCAACGTGGGAGCTAGTGCTGCACAACCACCTCTAAAGGTGAGGCCACCCAACACGTTTGGCTGCCTGGGTGGTGCTCACAGGGGCAGCACTGCACCAAACTAGATCTGAGGGCTATGAGATCCCTCAGCACCTAGGTGCCGCTCATAGTTTCACATGATAATGACTCAAGTGCCTAGGTCTACGCGTAGCCACTCAATGCGATGGCACATATCTGAAGGATTTTTCAGAAGTAGAGGTGGAGGGTTAGCCGGCATGTGTGGTGCGTGTTGTGGTGATGATGTTGTAGATGCCGCTGGAGCTGGAGGTGGGCAAGGACCTCAGGTTGCTCCTTGGGGCGCTGGGACACCGACGCAACACCATCATATGTTGCATTGAAGAAATGTTGCATATGTTGGCGCCAACGCTCTTTCGCTTTTGGCCTGGCACCTGGGCCTAGGGGGGTTGTGGAGGAGGGCTTGCATAGCGATGAGTGAGCCAGTCGCCTCTATGCTGAAGTTGAGTTGACAGTGTGCGTGGCTCTACAGTCGATCATGGGCCGCCACCGCACACTCTCATCACGGGTGAGGACCACTATGCACATTGCTACGGTAGCAAGCCCGAAGCAATGGAGTCCTCCCCCATCGTCGTGGATCAGTCACTAGAGGTGGCACCGCTAGTGTAGGTTGTAGGGCACCCGCTGGTGGCGGTGGCAGCCTAACAGGTGGAGCATTGCCAGCATTGCCGGCGGGAGCATCGTTAGCCTCTGACAAGTAGGCAGTCACACCATCTCGTTGGTTGTAGGAAGCCATAGTGCACGTCTTCAGAAAAGACTCAAAGCCCCC
The DNA here is from genome assembly GCA_008808055.3 of Sporobolus alterniflorus. Lineage (NCBI taxonomy): Eukaryota > Viridiplantae > Streptophyta > Magnoliopsida > Poales > Poaceae > Sporobolus > Sporobolus alterniflorus. Next base: position 3,554 of record VSTD030003506.1, on the reverse strand, counting down.
TTCCTGGCGCGCTAATATTAGTGGGTCTCGACACAGGTACCCCTGGAGAGGCCCTTTTAGAGATTCGGAGTGGGGGGTATGTCCTAGTTGAAGATGAGAAGGAGTCGAGAGGAACTGGCAAGAGCACACAAGGGGTTTGATTGATTCAGGCTGACAGAGTGTAATATCCCATGTCCACTTTTCTCGTATTGCTCTTGAGACAGTGTGTGTTACAAAGCTCGGGAAGCTTGTCCCCAACTCTTTGAGGGGGCGGACCTGAGCCCATTCATAGGCAAAGGGCTCAAGCTGCACCGGGAAGTCTACGAGGTGGTGGAACATGGGTACAGTGGTCTACGTGCAGCAATGATGCCGCCGCCGGCAGTAGCTCGTGGCATAGACCTGGTCGTCATCATGACTGCGCGACTCCAGTATGACTGCCTTGCCCTTGCCACGCCTTCTGTATGTGTCATGTCACTCCATACCCAGATGTGTGCTACCCAGTCGCATTGGCAGTCGCCTCATCGCACGCCATAGCGTGGCTACAGTGCCCGTGTACCCGACTTAGTACAAAGCATAGACATCACTGCCATGGAGCGATGAACATCCTAGTGGTTGTCTGGGGTACAGAGATATTTGGCATAAATGCGTCATGCCTGTCCCGTTGCCCATGCGCGTGTGGTACCAGGGGGCCAGGTACATGTGCCAGACAAGGTGGCCAAACATTGCTCCCATGCTTTTGACCTATAAAGACAGGATGTTCTGGCTCTCCTCACATTTCTCCCTTGCAGCCTCCCGCACCAGAAGGGTCTTAGCCTTCGCATCCTAGTCTAGCTCAATAAGGGGTAGGTTCTCCTCCCACTTCTTCAGGGAAGCATCGGCGCCCTCAGTGGCATCCTACCTCTGATCCAGCTCACGCTCCTTTTGGACCAGTGCCACCTCCCATTGGCGAAACTCTTCCTGGGCAAGCCTGACGCGTTGAAGAATGGAGGCGGCTTCATCCTCACGTTCATGCAACCCTCGCACAAACTCCCCGAGCTCCTGCTCACACTCTTCCACTGCCTCCCTTCTTCCCTGAGTCGCCTCCATTCTTGGTGGAGCACTATTCATTCAGCGCTGCTCTAAGTGGAGGCTTCATTGGTCTTCTCAAGGAGGGTGACCTGCCATTCTTGAAGCCAGGCTCGCTCTTCAGTGAACCTTGCCCACTCCCCGCCTAGGATCTCCCCCAATTCCTAGCCAGTCTCATATGCCTGTTGGCACACCAGCCATACCAGTCGCTAGGTGCGGCGCGCCCACGGCCCTGAGCGGTGAGCTATGCGAACCCCACGACCAGAGACCGTCTCGGGTTAAGCTTCGGTTGCCGGGTGGAAGGCTGCTCCAACCGTGGGCCCGATGGTAGTTCGGGCCCCACCTCCACGGAGCAGGCAGGCTCGAGGCCCCCCCGGTACATTGGCAGCAGCCGAACCCCTTCATACAAGAATTAATCTAAATGAAAATAAAAAATAAGAACATGTAGTTGATAGGCTGCTGTTGACCCTGTCCTCCTCACCCCCTCCTCCTGACCCTTCTTCTCCTCCTCGGACGACGTATCAAAAGCTTTGTGCATGACCTCATTGACCATTCAAGTCCTTGGGAGTCAATTGCTTGAATGCCTGCTACATCTCATCTTGCAACGCCCCCATTAACTGCTCCTATTGTTGCCGATTCACCGAAGTGTCATGCAAATAAAATAATAGTAAAATATACTAAATAATAGAAAAATGAGCATAAATAAAAATTAAAGGAAACTATTACCTAGAACAAGGAACTGAGCGTGTCTGACTCTGACTTGGAGGAGGACAAATCATCTCCGTTCTTCCCTTTCTTCCCCTTAGAAAAATGGTGAACATCTGTACATGTGTGAAAAAAGATTAGTATATAATTTAATAAAGAGAAATAAATATCTTATAACAACATGACCTAATTTACTTGTCAAAATTTGTCAGCGTCAGAATCTGCTTTGACCACACATGTATTAAGTCGTTTGCGTCTTTGATTTCTTTAAAATAATCCGCTATGATTTTTGAAGGCGTTTCTTTTAAGGACCTTATTCCTCTTCTTCCATTAACTTAACATCACGTGTAGCTAATTCTGTGAGTCCTACCCTGTTAGATGCCATGGAATTTTGGTGTTCTTCGATTTGTTCTTAATATACATGAATGACATCATCATTCTCCTGACCTTCCATGTACTCATCATATCGACCTTCCATGTACTTATAACATCGGTGCTGTGAGGCTGGAAACCATTCGACGACAAACTAAGATGAACACTCCTTTGGTCCCCTGCAAATTCTAGATCAAAATGGTCAAGAGCCAGCGAAGCCTCGCCATCAGCAGGATGCGACAAAATATCAGAGTCTTCACTATCATATTTCCCTTTGTTATGCCACCTCATCTGCTTCATTGTTTCTTCGGACAGGAACAACCATTTCAGGCTTGGCATGGTAGGTATGTAACTAAGCTATTTGGTCGCCACTTTTGTGGTAATAGAGACTCCATCTTCATTTACCAACTTCACATATCTGGACCTACCACAATGCATATATTCTGTTTCATCCTTGTTCTCCTTCGAGAACAACATGTATTTTTTGTGCACACATCAATCTTCTTATAGTTCATACCGAGACCGACCACAATCTTTTTAGATTGGTATAAGTCTTTTGGCATATTATGCTTTGTCAGGATGAGATAAATAATCAACTTGATGATATCATTGTAGCATTGATTCGAGAAGTTGTACTTCAATTTCACCACCATGAGATGCGTCACCGCCTGCAGTACGGTCACATTGGTACCATCGTGTACGTTCTCACCTGAGGTGACAAGGAGCCTATAGAAATTCTACACCTTCGGTGGTGATGCCTACTCTCCAGAGCCTACCTCAAACTCCCTACCAATGTCAGCTACCATCTCATCCATCTGGTCATCATCTTCATTTCCATCCAACTCGGCACCTATGGCTAGCGACTCCACATCTCTGTGGTCATGCCACATCAGGTAGTTTAGCATAAATCCTTTCCTGCAAAGGTAAACCTGGACCTCATCCTGAGTCAAAAACTTGTAGTTCCTATAAATTTTGCACGGTCATGCCACCACCAAAAGCTTGATTCAAGAAATCATTAACAATCCAAACTCATTCTATTGAGTGACTACTTTTCTCACTGAATATGCCGTATATCGCCCTTCTATCGTCGGCCATTTTCAATACTAACCAAAGCAATGCATATTGTCATGACAGATATGTGACAAGGTAACACCTACTAGGATAGATAGGTCCTAAACCCATCCAAGAATGATGACCTTTGCAAGTTATCTGGTTCTGGCTCATGTACCTTCCATTCACGATTTTGATAGCACAACCCGTTGTTCTCTGATTACACGCTTGATATCAGTGTGCTAGAGAACAACAGAGTTAAACTGTCAAAATCATGAATGAAAGGTACACAAAACAAAAACCAGATAACACACAACAGTCACCATTCTCAGGCTACCCAAAATATGCTAGACAATTCGGCAACCACGCACCTCATAAGTTAG
>VSTD030003505.1:0-10862 GCA_008808055.3 Sporobolus alterniflorus | reverse complement strand
AAAATCGAGATCGACCTAGGGCTTAGAAATAAAAATATGCATGTCATGAAATGCAATCCTATCAAGTTATTATTTAGATGAAATGTATTAGTTGGCAAGTTTTAAATCCTTATGAAAATTAGGGTGTTACAAGATTGTATTTAAAATTCTCTAACTGACATGCTGCCAAAGGCTTTGTGAAGCCGTCCGCCACTTGATCTCTGGTGGAGACGAAATCAACTTCCATGAGTTTTCTTGAAACTCTCTCTTACAAAGTGGTAGTCCACTTCTATGTGCTTTGTTCTACCATGAAAAACAGGGTTAGAAGATAAATACTTAGCCCCCATATTATCACATCAAACCCTTGTTGTATGTGCACTTGAGATCTTCAACTTGTATAATAATGTTTGTATTCACATTATTTCTGTCGTAGCATTTGCAAGTGCCTTGTACGCAGATTCAGTACTAGATTTAGACATTGTTCCTTGTTTTCTTCCACTCGATGAGACTAAAAATTTGATCCCAAATAGATTGCATAGCTTCCTGTAGATCTTCGATCATCCGAACATCCTACCCAATCTGCATCAGAATATGCACTCACCAATGTGGAATTAGATTTATATATTTGAATGCCCATTCTGGTACTTGCCTTGAGGTATCTCAAAATTCTTTTTACTGCCACTAGGTGTAGAGTTGTTGGGGAGTGCCAGAATTGGCAAACCTCGTTTACTGCAAAAGATATGTCCGGTCTGGTGAGAGTCAAATATTGTAGGGCTCCAACAATACTTCTATAATGTGTAGAATCCTTCGGTCGTAGCTACTCTCCTTCATGCAGAGACAAAATTTCACTTGTGGACATTGGAGTACTGACCGGCTTGCAGTTACTCATACCAACTCTCTTCAGCAAATCATTAGCATATATTTCTTGACTAAGCAAAATTCCGTGAGCAGTTTGATTCACCTCAATGCCTAAGAAATAATGTAGCTTTCCCAAGTCCTTGAGAGCAAAGTCCTTTTGAAGATCTTGAAGAAGTGTGGTGACTGCATCATTATTTGAACTCACCACAATAATACCATCAACATAGATCAGCATGAACATGGTTATTCCATTGCACGAGTAAAAGAATAAATATGTATCCACCTTTGAACCATTAAATCCAAGTTCAATTAACTTTTTACTTAACCTGGAATACCAAGCACGTGGAGTTTGTTTTAGTCCATATAATGCCATGTCAAGCTTGCACACATAATCAGGATGAGATTGATCCTCATAGCCAGGAGGTTGTCTCATGTACACCTCTTCTTCTAACAAACCATGGAGAAAGGCATTTTGTACATCCAGCTGTCGCATAGCCCATCCTCTCGAGACAGCAATGGATAAAATGACTCTTATGGTCATAGCTTTTAAAACTAGACTAAATGTATCCTCATAGTCAATCACATATCTTTGCTTGAAGCCTTTTGCTACAAGTCTAGCTATGTATCTATCCAAGCTCCCATCTTGCTTTCTTTTAATCTTGTATACCCATTTGCAGTCAATAATATTGCTTCCTTTTTGAGGAGGAACTAAATGCCATGTTTTATTTTTAGCTAATGCCCCAAATTCTTCATCCATTGCTTTCTTCCAATTTTTGTTATCCAAAGCATCTTCTAAGTTGCGTGGTTCTTCAGATGTAGCAAGAAAGCTATATTTAATAGTACCATCAGTATAAATCTTGGGTTTTCTTATACCTCCCTGAAGTCTGGTGCGTGCCGCAACAACTTCTAATGATGAAGCTGGTGCTGGATCCAGTGCAAAATCTAGTGCCGTAAACGCTATAGGCGATGCAGAACTGTTGGATGGATCCCCCAGTCACAGAGGATCCAGGAACCGGTGCCAGACCCGAGATGGCTTCGCGTGTAGGATTCCGTGCGGGACTGGTTGGCACTGGATCTAATGTTGATGATGGACCGTGTAGCAGTGCACCAGGTGTGGAGACTGGACCCTGCACTCCAATGATTGGCACAGACTCCTGTGTTGATGCGCCAGTAGGTGGCTCTAGGGCGCCCGGATTTTCTGTATCTACAGGGTCCAGCTGCACACCAGAACTTGACAAATTTTGATCAGATGCAGGAGAACAATTATCCATATGACCATTAGTTGCTAACACCCCTGGATTAAGGTCAAGGAACAAAGTTGGATGAAGGGCTATTTCGGCATGGAGACAACGACCTGCATTGGGAGGAAGAGAAGCAAAAGGAAAAACTTGTTCATCAAATATGACATCCCGGGTTGTGTAAACTCTTCCAGTGGAGGGATCTAGGCACTTATACCCCTTATGAAGAGTACTATACCCTAGGAAAACACATTTCTTAGAGCAAAACTGCAACTTGTGGGCATTATAAGGCCAGAGATTTGGCCAGCTGGCGCATCCAAAGATGCAAAGAAAATTGTAGTTTGGTGTCTCTTTAAAGACACGAAGATAAGGAGTATCTCCTTGAATAACATGGCTAGGCATGCGATTTATTAGATAAGTTGCAGTTAAAAAGGCTTAATTCCAATACTTTAAAGGCATGGGTGAGTGGGATAAGAGAGAGAGGCCTACTTCGATAATGTGCCGATGTTTTCTTTTGACCGATTCATTCTATTGATGTGTATGCGGGCAAGACATATGATGTGAGATGGCAACCTCCTTGAAGAAGGAATTTAATTTTTATATCCCCCCCCCCAGTCAGTATGCATTGTGATGATTTTCCTGGAGAAAAATCTCTCAACATGATTCTGAAATTCACGAAAGTGACTTGAATTTTAACAAGTAAATCCAAGTAAATTTGCTATAATCATCAATGAAGTAAACATAATATTTCTAGCCCCCAATCGAAATAGATGCTGGACACCATACGTCTGAATAGATGAGCTCTAAAGAAAATTGTGACTTGTGATGAGACACAGAGTAGGGCAACTGATGACTTTTTGCCTGTTGACAGGCATTACAGACTGAATGTTTATTTGACTCATCTAGGACAGGGAGACTAATAACTTGTGCTACAACCGGAAGGGAAGGATGCCCAAGCCGACTATGCCATTGCTCTAGAGATGGCCTAAAGACCGTAAGAATTTACTTTATTGCTGAAGAATCTAGTATGGGATAGAGGCCACGGTGGCTGCGCCCTCTAAGCAGAATTATCCTGGAAACCTAATCCTTGATAAGAAAGAAACCGGGGTGAATTTCAAAAAAATAGAATTATCTCTGGTTAGGTGATAAATGGAGACAAGATTTTTATGAGCCTTTAGAACATGGAGAACATCTTTGAGAATAAAATTGTAATTAGGGGTATTAACAACCGCATGGCCAATATGGCTAATTCTTATACCTGCACCATCAACATTGTGGATCTGCTCTTTTCCCTTGTACTTCTCGCATATGGCGAGTTTCTCTAGTTCCCTGGTCACGTGATCAGTAGCACTTGTGTCCAGGTACCAGCTTGAATCATTGGCATATAAGGAGGAGACTGCACCAACGTACCTTTCATCTGGAATGTAGGAATCATTGAACCTGTGCTAGCAGTCGCTGGCAAGATGTACTTTCTTGAAGCAGACTTGGCATCTTGGTCTGTTGTCTGCCATGTTGGAGTTGCCGGTATTCGACGATGAGCATCTTAGATGGCACCCTCTGCCCCTTCCTAGGCTTCGGCCTCCGCGTGAACCAAAGCGTCCATGGACAACACCTCAGCCCTGACTTGCTGCGTTGGCCGATGCTTGATAGCCTTCTTCTTGTTGTTGTCGATGTACACGTTGCTCGTAGGTGAGAAGTTAAGAGTAGACTTCTTTGATTGTAATCACATCTGGTCTTGCAACCAGAGAAGACACAACCAAGTTGTATTCGTAGTGGAAACCGGCAAGGATGTAGGAGATCAGTTCTTCATTGTTGATCTTCTTGCCGGTGAGCATCATCTCGTCAGCAAGGGTGTGAGCCTTGCCAACATATTCTACAATAGAATTATTACCTTTCTTCATCATGGCGAGGGAGATGCGGATGTTGACAGTACGCGCACAGGTCCCCAAGGCATACATGCCCTCGATGACACCCCATGCGGAGGCCGTTGTAGTGTAGACGATGACCTGCGCCACAATCTCTTTTGATAGAGATAGCAGGAGGAATGCCAGAACTTGTTGATCGATGGCAAACTATTCTTCATACTCTGGATTGGAGATCGTTGTCCCCTTCTCTTGGATCTTTTCTAGAGGCGCCTTGATGGCACCGGTAAGATGAGCCTCGAGGCGAGCCCCTAGAAGGATAGCCTGGATCTGTGCCTTCCATACGACGTAATTGACTTTGGTTAATTTTTCTGAGATGGAATTGCCTAGGAGAGGGTTTGCCATGATGGACGATGAACCAAACATGACGACTAGACTAGACGGCTCTGATTACCATGAACGAATATTAGAGGAGTGGGAGTTTTAGGGGAACCTCTCTGCTTTGTCTCACAGGAGGGCTTCGTGTTATATAGGGCAGAAACCTCCTGTGTCGTGGATTATAAGGAAGATCATGTACATGCCGTTGGCTGATGGGATTACAATCAATTAACGATCTTTCTAGATTATTCTATCTAATCTTTCCATAACTGCCTAACAGGCTTTGATACGTGGAACACAATATCATAACCTTCTGTTTAACGTGGATGCCCTTTTACCTTGGTCTTGTGCTGGGACTTCTGGGGCTGTGTGGATGGTGTTTTGTGCTATGCTGTTCAAGAAGACGTAGCGAATTGTTTATTTCCAGTTTATTGATAAGCTGTATGGCAGAATATATGTATTCGTGGCTGTAAAGTGGACGCTCTTGACTAGGAAGGCAGATGCAGAGTGAGTAAAAGGAGGCTGTACATGCCACATCAATAAATATTGGGGGGGCTGTTTAATGCATCAGCAAAGGCGAGGTGTGGTACAACTCTTGCTAACAATAGATTGTTTTTACTTGAATGGAAGCTGTATCTGTGATCCATAATTCCAGATTACAAATAGTTCTCTAAAGAAATAGTAGTTTTTTTGGCAGAAAATCAGGGAATTGTATCCTAATTTATAAATCATAGTGAAAGTGACAGACGCTAAAAAGAGCAGGCAAACACAAATACTAACGGAGAAAAATATGTATATGCCCTTTTGCCCTTCTCAAAGTACTTCAAACATTCATATGAAGTGTACAAAAGGAAAATCTTGTGCCCAGCGGCTTCACAATGCCATTGGACACCTTCTGAGCTCCATGTCATGTCATGGATGGATTGTCAGTCATTGTTGCCCTGCACCGCGCTGCTGTGAACCTAAAAACTCGTCATCCTTAGGCTTCTGCCACTCAACCACCCGAAAAGCTACGCTAAACTAGCTGTCTGAACGTGGGCATCATGTCGTTCCCGTATCAGCGTAGCAGGTGAGCGCTGATGGCCGCGGAACATGGTGATGGTGCCCTGCATCATTCCGTCGAACAATTGGCGGGAGCGCTTCATGACAGCAGGAGTTCAGGCCTTCAGGTCGTTCGTGGCCATTCTGATTGTTTAATATTTAGATCATGGTAGAGTATTTTGCATAAATGGCCTCCGGGTTTTTTTGAGCGAATTGTGGCGGTTGTTCCGCCGTTTCATTAAGAAGAAAAGAAATAATGTTTACAATACAAACGGATTGCTGTGACTCGCACACACGCTACTTTGCTTGAAAAAAAAACTAGGTAGGGTCTTGGTTGAAATGACCCCAAGCCTTGGCAAACTGATCCACGTCCAGCTTAATCATTTGAAATAGTTGGCGTCCAGTCATTGTCTTATTGTTCGTATACCCGACGACAACGCTCCTTCCAAATGTTCCATATGGTGTAAATAAATTTCTGTTCTTGTTCTTCGGCTTCCTGTGTCCCTGGCTTTGTCATGGCATTCCACCATGCTTTAAGCTTCCCGCAATTGGTCCCCGTGTACCCACAGCTGCTTAGTGAACGAACATTGCGACACCATATGAACGGCAAATTCCTGATGCGTTCGGCATAGCTGGCAAACTGAATTTGCTTGGTCCCCGTGTCGCAGAATTCTATCCGCTGTCCACAACCGGTTCTGGAGAAGCAACCAGGCGGCGAATAAGTTACATTTGTTATCTACCTTGGATTTCCATACCCGTTGCCATTCATGGTCTGCGAAGGTCCCGATGAACTGGGCATGATAAGCTGAATTGGGGGAGTAGGCTCCATTTCCAGTGAAACGCCAAGATATAGAGTCCGGACGCTCCGTCCGCTGCAATTGGGTTAGCATGGACCATAGATTCACAAATTCTGTCAGCTGCTCCGAGGTTGTGATCCTATGCATCCCCCTCTTCCATTTGCCCCCGTCCAATGCCTGTGCTACCGAGTAGCGTTTGACTATGGCCGTGCAACCATTTGTCAGACAAAAAACTGGTTTTGTTTCCATTGCCCAGCGTTATGATGGTGCAGGCACTAAAGAGCGCAGTTTCAGTAGCACTTGCTTCCGTTGGCATACAAGAACTTAGTTTGTCCGGTGCAGTTCATTGTTGCCATTGCCATCTTAGACGAAGAGCTCTGTTAAATTTCATCAGGTCCAGGACTCTAAGGCCTCCTAATTTCTTCGGCCGTTGCACTCTCTGCCAATTTACCATACAGTGTCCCCCTCGATAGCCTCCGGGTTGGATTGATTGGCTAACAACAATCAAGCATCGCCGTGACCGTGGATTCACTCGACTTGATTTTTTAAAGAAGGTGAGTTTGACAAAGGAACATTGTTACTTTCAACAGTTGGTGGCGCTACTATCTGGTGCATTCAGAATTGTACAGATTCGATTTTTCACTTTCTATGCCAATGCTTCTGTGTAGTTCAATGTTCAGTGGGTCCAAAATTAAAAAACATTGACACCGAAAAGACCATCCTTGACTGAACTATTCTTTGTGCGTGCAAAGCATAATGATACAAAAGTCGAAAAGAACAAACAAAGCTTAAGTGGAGAGGTGTCTTGTTTGTTTGCCGACACAACGGTCTGATTACAGACGGTGTGCAGGTTCATAACCTAGAACCTTTATGGGTGTTTTGAAAATACTCTCTTAATTTTAAGTTCTTTTTTTTAGCCTCTCAAAATTGGGTACAGGTGTAGAATTTGTCCGTTCTCACGATTGAGTTAACCCAACAAAGATACGGGTTTGAGCTGGGGGGCAACCGGCCTTCACTACTCCAAAAAGGGGGTTGCATGAGAATTGAGTTTCGAGTACAAATGTTTTTTTAAAATAATATGTTTGAAAATGTAATTGTTGTATGTCTTTCAAAAATATTAAGTCAATAAAAACATAAATGTGAAAATTACTAAAGTAATGAATTACAAAGTTTATAAAAACAAAACATATACGAGAGTGTGGATCACAACTAAAATATTGTCTTTGATGGGTTATGCACATATAGGCACCAATACCCTTACACGTGTTATGTTGGATGAGATGAGCTAACATTGTATACGTTATGATAACATGTGCTGGTAATGTGTTATGCTTTATGCATAGGACACTTCGTTTTCAGTGGATATTTGAAAAAATATAAAAACTTTCTGGTGTAAAAAATTGGTAAGTAAAAATTGTATACAGTTGTATAGCAAAACACACTATAATTAACAGACACAAACTATTAACTATCATTAAATAATTTATATTAGTATTGTTAGGAACTAATACTTGACATTTACTACTTTAATCGGTCATAACAAGTTACTTCTTTTTTCCACTAATGTTCATCGTGTGATCAATGATATAACAAGGCTAATTCTAGTGTTTAAAAGACTTTTATACCATATAACCAACCAATCTAGTATTTTTACTAATTTCCTTTCTATTGAATTACTTATTTTTCTAAATATTTTTAGATTTTACATTCTTTCCTTAGTCACTATTTTATCACGATTTATATCATTCACTACAGGAAAAGGATAAATCTATAACGGCCGAAATAATTTATGAGGGCCCATCATAAGTTATATAATCTACGACGGTCGGATCGGGGCCAACGTGGATTAAGTTAACTTATGACGGCTAGGTCGGAGCCGATGTAAGTTAACTTAATTTACGACAGTTGACCCCTGGCCGGCGTAAATAAGGGATAACTTACTATGGCCAACCTCTAACCGTCGTAGGTTAGCCAAATACCCTATATGCGCACGGCCGCCCGTGCCCACTTTTCACTCGCACACTACACTTAGCCGAATGCAACTCACTACCACCGCCGCCAGCCTCCAGCACCGTCGCCGCCGCCCACCTGCTGCTAGCCGTCACCGCCAATGAGCGTCGGTCAGAGGAGTAGCCGCCGCCCGCGTTCGTCCATGCACCACCGCCTCACGGGCCACCACCGTCCGCCTCTCAGAGGAGGAGAGGCCTCGTGCCCGCCGCTCGAAGGAGGAGCCACCACCCGGGCACACCATCGTGCACACGCTACCGCCGCTACTCCTGCTCATCGCCATCGTCCTATATTTGATTTGTTTATTTTCTTAATTAGAATGTTAATTTAATTGATTCCTTATTTCTAATGTTATTTCAATTGTTAGCTTATTTGAATGGTTAGGTGATATGTTGCAAAACCCTATACATCACCTGTTTGAAATCTACACATTTCACATGCGCTACGCATATTGTTGTGCTGAAAGTAAGTCCTCCAGGGCACTAGCACATGGCGGCCAGTGCCGTACGCATCAGACTATTGTTGTTGTTTTATAGTAATTAACAACAACTCGAATTATGTTATCGCTAATTAGCAAGTGGTGGCCAGTCCATGACACATCGGCCACGCATTTCGCGCCGACACGACAGCGTGCGTGTGCATGCATCCGCGATACAATATGCCAGTATGGCTCAAGTCCTATTCGCCACCAACGGCACGCGCGACACGCGTCCGTCCAGTCGTGTGGGCGTGTTTAACGTGTCACGTGCAACAAGTTGTTCCATCAAAAAGCAAACAAAAAAAAGTGCCACAAGTTGACTGGGCTGATTGACTCACCAGGCACACGGTGCGGATGACCACGTCGTCGTGCGACTCCGGCGACCGCTCCTGCTCCCGGAGCAGGTCGCCGATCACCGTCCTCGGGGGCGCCGTCTCCTCCTCGGCGGTGCGGGGGTGGCGCTGCCTGTACTCGTCGACGAGGCTCTGACCGAACTGGTGGCGCGCCTTGGCCAGGCCGGCGAGCCGCTTCCTCGTCCTGCCGAAGTCCAGCAGCCGCAGCGCCGGCAAAAAGCCCTGCCGGTTCGCCGCTCCCGCCGCCACGAACCCCGCCTCCGTCATCTCCTTGAACTGCAGCACCTGCACGCACGCACGCCGAGACGTCGTGCCAGTTGTCACGGAGACGTACGTACGCTGACGAGATCTAGTAATAAATTTATTTATTTATATTTGTCTGGCCACGACCATCAAGAGGACGTCCGTACCTTCTCCTCCGGCAAGCGCTCTCCGGCGACCATGGCCATGATGACGTTGACGACGAACTCGTACGCCGCCGCCTTCACCTGCACCACCGCACCGGCGTCGCGCGCGGCGGCGGTGGCGGCGAGGCGGTGCGCGCAGAGCGCGTGCACGGTGGCCAGGCGGCGGAGGCGGCGCCAGAGCGGGCCGTAGCTGGCAGTGGCGATGGCGGGGCAGTCGTCGCCGGTCAGCAACCGCCGCGGCGCGAGCCCCGGGCGGTCCGCGAGGGCCACGTCGTGCGCGGTGAAGCACTCGTCGGCGACGGCCGGGGACGAGGCGAGGAGGACCGGTCGCGCGCCGAAGCGGATCAGGAGAAGGCCGGTCCCGCCGCCGTAACGCCTGGCGAGGTCGGCCAGGGAGCGGTGCAGCGGCTTCTTGAGGAGGTGGAGGTGGCCGATGACCGGGAGGCCCGGCGGGCTCGGGATGCGCCGGTGACCATCGGATTTCTTTTTAGCTGGAGCCGAGACCAAGTGCAGGAGTAGCCATGAGAAGGGGAGGAGGAGAGCGGCTGCTAAGAGTAAGGTCTGTGCAATCTCCATGGCCGTCTCTTGGCTAGCTTAGAGCGTTTCCTCTCTCTGATGCATGGAGCGTGGAATTTTATACAGGCATGGCAATGGTGCATGGAGGAAATATCAGGTGCATATGATGTATTTTGGGGAACATGTGCACAAAGTCGTTGAGTTAGGTGTATAATGATACACTCCATTCATTTTAAATTGTTATATATAGTCAGACAATAAATCTAGTTTTTAAAAGTTATCATAATGACAACAATTTAAAACGGATGGAGATCATTTAGCAGGTGGTGAACTGGTTAATAGCCGAGATGCATCTAGAGATCTTGCTGGATGGTAGATTATAGAGAAAGAGAAGCGTGGAAAGCAGAAGCAACCAGATTAGCGTGGGCTTAGTCAAATTCATTTGGTGAATGGCCAGGTCTACAGAAGAATAATGTTAATGTAGTTCCTATCTTAATCACCTCACCTTGTCTTATTTAATAACAATTCTTTTCGATGAAAATTATATTATATATTATGTTTGTCTATTTAACCTCAAAATACTCTGAGAGGGAACTCCCTTAATACCTCCGTTTTGCTTTTGGTGACGTAAGAATTATGATATAGCTCAGTCGGTGCAAGTTGGAACTAATTACTGTCTCCTATCGTCAGTAAAAAAGTATGGAGCAAATCAGATCAATTCACCCTCTAACGAAATGATCTATATAGTGTTTTCTCTATGTAGCAAAAAAATGCCTTTGTGTTTATTTTCATGTATTTCATATTTTCTTTCCATACCTCCACAAGTGGAACATGCTCCCAAGCTAATGTGCAAAGTGTCATCAAAAGTCTCCAATTGTTTCTCTGACATGGGTTGTGAGGTCATCTACGAGCCCACCAAGTTTTAACTTTAAACTCAACTTATATCGG
>VSTD030003504.1:0-10862 GCA_008808055.3 Sporobolus alterniflorus | reverse complement strand
TGAACTAGATTTGAAATGGTCTAAACAATTCTAAGGTAATTGACAAGGGCCACTGTTCACCCTGGGCCAACATTGGTTGACCCAACTCAACTAGCCGGCACCCATGGGCTAGTGGCCCATGGCCAATAGGGTCAGTGGACAGAGCAACCACGGTGGTCGGCGGCGGCGCCGGCCGATGCTGGCCATTCCCGGTGGTGAAGCGGTAGGGGTGGTTCAAGTAGGTAGGCGGAGAGGTGTGGAGCCTATTTGGGGGGTCGGGGAAAGGGACGCTCACCGAAAGGGTTGGTTCCACGGCGGCGTGAGTGAGCAGCGGGGGAACGGCGACGGCAGGTCGGAGAAGAGGTGGGGTCCACCGATGAGGTGGCAGGCGAGCAGCAGGACGTCTATGCGGTGCTGGAGGAGGTGGTAGCTGGGATGGAGGACGACCGACGCAGCCCGGCGACGAGGAAGCTTTTGCTGGCGGCTTCGGACCACGTCCCGACCACGGCGCTCGGACAACAGTGGGGTGGCGAGCCATGGACCGGGCGAGCGCGCGAGGCAGCTTCGGTCCGCGTCTCGATCGCGGCGGGCGATTTAATGGCGTGGCGCACGTGTGGCGGGCGCGACTGTAGCTCGGCGCCAGGTGGGCGACGCCACCTGACAAGAGGGCCCGACATCGGCCTCGGAGCCACTGACCCGAGAGCCCCACACGTCAGTGGTTTCCAATTTCAGAAAAGCTCAAAATTCTCTTTCCAGACAAGAAAAATAGATACGAGGTGAGGAAAAATCTGGAAAAAATCAAGGAGGTAGGAAATCCAATTTGGAGCAACTTTTGTGATTACAATTTCCTCAGATTCTCCACAGGTTTTGAATTATTCCAAAGATTCTAAGTCAAACTTGATTTGACCCAACTGTGGTCACTTAAGCTATTTGCAACAGCTATAGAAACTCCACCAGAGCTCAACTTCGGACCAGGTGTGTTTCATAGTGATCTACAAACATTGCACTATTGTCTAGAGGACATGCACACACTATATCTCACAAATGAAGAAGATATTGAATTTCCAAAAGTGCTATCTGCTAAGCAATGCCTGGAAAAAGCCTGGAAGCTAAACTTATGGGGAGTTCGAATTTAACTCTAGATTTAGAAATTTACCAACACTTAGTGTCTCTCAAACATGTGATTTACATAATCATGTGGATTAGAGACACGGGGTGTTACAGTAACACAATCATGTTTGGTGACAATAGTGAAGGAAAGGTATTTGGGTATGGTAAAATTGCTATCACTACCGATCATTCAATTTCTAAGGTTTTGCTTGTTGATTCTTTAGACTATAATTTGTTATCCGTCTCACAACTTTGTGAGATATGCTACAATTATTTGTTCACTAACAAAGGTGTGACTGTCTTTAGGAGAAGTGATGGCTCCTATGCTTTTAGTGGTATATTGAGAGGAAAGTTCTATCTTGTGGATTTCAATCCCAAAAAGATGGAGCTTGATAAGTGTCTAATTGTAAAGACTAACATGGGTTGTATGTGGCATCGTAGGCAAGCCTATGTTGGTATGAGGAACATTCACCAGCTCCAAAAAGAGGGGCACATCTTAAGACTAATAAATGTTGCTTTTAAGAAAGATAGACCTTGTCGGTACCCTACAGACCGGGTACCCCTACATATAAGCCTCAAGTCAAGATAAGTTGTAGGGCATGCATCCACACACTGTCACATGCCCTACGGCTCTGGACCTCGCCTCCCTGTTGAGCTGGGCTCTGACGCTGCCACGTGTCCTATGGCTCCTGACCTCGCCTCTCAGCTGAGGTGGGCTCCGGCGCTGCCACGTGTCATATGGCTCCGGACCTCACCTCTCGGCTGAGGTGGACTCTGACGCTGCCACGTGTCCTATGGCTCCGACCTCACCTCCCAGCCGAGGTGGGCTCCAGCGCTGGCACCTGTGCTATGGCTCCAGACCTCGCCTCCCGGGTGAGGTGAACTCCGGCACTGCCATGTGTCCCACGGGTCCCTATAGACCGTGAGCTTCAAGCATAAAAAAAATCCTAGCAGGCCTGCTTGTGCAGCTAGGCACGCATGTTCCCATTGCACACACGCACATTTCCAAGGCACCTCACGTCAGGGCCATCATGTGCCTGTAAGACGTGTAGACAGGCAGTGTAGTAAATACCTATAAGGCGTGCGGACATGCATCTACAATGCGGCTGTGGTACGGTTACAGTGCGATGCCAGCACTATGGACCACTCGCCTGGCACCGCTACAGTGCCAAGTTATTCAACAGTACGATGCCACACTGTTGACTGAGTGCAGCGTGGCAGGTGACATGACCAAGCGTGCCCACACCGTTGAAGACATCATTTGCTACTCTTAGCTATTAGTGCCCTACTACATAGGGTTTTACCTGCCCTGGGGCCACCTGTCGGGCCTTGGGTCTTATTGTAACTGCCCAACCTTGAGCTATAAAAGACCCAGGCAGATGCCAGTACTAGACATGTTTGCTCAACCTCAACTCTTTTAGACTCTCTGTGGTTCTCTTAGACTCTTTTAGGCAAGTTCAACACTAGAGTTAAACAACACACACAGCAATACAACTCCCATTCTCCCGTGGACGTAGGGTATTACGCTCTGGCGGCCCTAACCACGTAAATCCTCATGTCCACTGTGTTTCTTCATAGCTTACACCTTGAGCATCAAGAGCCTTAGTCCCTCCAATCCACGAACCACCATGGGTTTCCGCTCTAGTAGCGGTGCTGGGGGAAGTGTCATAAAACCACTTCGACATTTGGCGTGCCAGGAAGGAGGGCTTTTACTCTTTGCGTTCAGGTTTCCCCTACTCCAAGTCATCATCCCCGTGATGATGTTGTGGCCTCACATCCCGAGGCTCGAGGTGGCTACTGCTCAGTAGCAGTTTCACCTTCTCCGCACTTCTCCCATGTGGGTTCACGCCCGCAGGCGACTTCATGCTTTGACGCGTGCTCAACCATGACAGAGTGAACAAGCTCTCTCAGCTGAGCATATCTGTAAGTTTTACCCTTCGGGCGGCATGTTTGAGATCCGTTCCCGTATATGATGCCCAGACCTTCTGTACAGTCAATCGGGCATGCCTCTCATGTTCTCCGGTCCAGCATAGTGTCCAGAAATAGGTCTGGAGCAGCTAAACCTCACTAAGGCCTGAACGGGCTCTGCTTCTTAGCAGCTATCTCAGCTCACCGATGGTGGGTCATTGTCTCTCTGTGTATGGTCTATCTTCTCCTATGTGTTGCCATGTTTTAGGCTTTGGCTACCCGGTTCTATACTTGCATCTTTTCAAAGCATCTATGCTTTTCTCACCTCTGAGTTTTTGCCTTGCTTCTTAGTGAGCTTTCTTCCCCTTTTTATACCTGAAAAGATTGGTCTGCGCCAAGCTGTTCGCTAGGTTGGGCTGTTGTAGGACACTGTTCTCATTCTTTAGTGGCTAGGTGGTTAATTGTTCACATCATTCCTTGACCATGTTGCTAAGTAAGTTAACCCCGGGCGCAACTAAGCCCCTGACGCATTCTGAGGAAGTTCTCCCTATGGAGTCCCGTTCTGCTATCGATGGTGGACCACCTTGCCTCAGCCTGGTTCCATACCTGAGCGCGCTACAGGCTAAGCCTACATGTCCGTTGGATGAGTCTGCTCCCTGGGTGCCTCCCTCACCATCAGCGGTGGGTTGTTGTGCCTCAGTCTGGTCTTACTGCTTGGTACATTCATCGGGAGACATGAACTATTACCTACCCCACTAAGGGATGCACACTGGATGTCCAGGCCCTAAGAAAAGTATCAACAGAAGTGTCAAATCTGAGTAAGGGAGAAATGCATTTTAACTTCTCTTTGACCATCTCTTTCTAGGTTTCTATAACCAGGGGGCAGGATCTAGGGGCACCACGTGTCCTCTAACCCGAGGCGAGCTTCGGTCTACTTCATGTTTCACTACCGTACCTGAAGGGCGAGCTCCGGAGGTGCCATGTGTTCATTATGCCTCGCCCGGTTTGCATTTATGTTCATAAAAATATACTTCAATTTTATGTCTGTTTTTGCGCATTTATCCCTCATGTGGTCAGTTACCTTTTTCCCTGTCTCGCCTTTAGTTCGAGTTGTGCAATCCTGTCACAGGCGGGTCTGCTTGAGGTACATGCAACTTATCAGTGGTCTCTTGGTTATTTTCTTGCTCGGAGTCTGCTGCTGCTGAATGGCTGCTCCTCGAAAAGGCTAATGCTAGCAAGGGGTCCAGAGTGTGTAGCCTGCTTAGCCTGGTTC
Organism: Sporobolus alterniflorus; assembly: GCA_008808055.3. Classification (NCBI taxonomy): domain Eukaryota; kingdom Viridiplantae; phylum Streptophyta; class Magnoliopsida; order Poales; family Poaceae; genus Sporobolus; species Sporobolus alterniflorus. The sequence goes on along the minus strand of VSTD030003504.1, from coordinate 6,592 downwards.
CGTACCCTAAGCATCTACACTTTGCCTCCCTAACTCTGGTAGCTATGTACTGGGGGTCCAGACGGTGCATGCCCCTGAGCAAGATCATAACCATAACCTAGATAGCATCACACTGAATTACCCATGCCCCGTAAGATGACTAAGGATTGTAAGACATAACAAAACTAAGCACAGGGAGAATGAGACCCGTGAGCAGAGTTACTTTTATCTATGTTGTCCATGTAGATCACAACACACTTGCGGATCATGGATGGAGACCGGACCCCCCAGGGGGCCCGGGGCCTGACGTCGACGTTTGCCGCATTGATGGTGGGCGCTCTCGGATATTCGTCAGCACCCGCCATCGATGTTTTTTATGTTGATGGTGGGCGCTCCCGGATTTCCGTCAACACCTCCCAGGGGGCCCACCGTTGACATTTTTTACGTTGATGGTGGGTGGTCTCGGATCTCCGCCAGCACCCAGGGGGCCCGCCATCGACATTTTTTTACGTTAATGGTGGCGCTTCCGGATCTCCGTCAGCATCTCCTGGGGGCACGCCGTCGATGTTTCTTAGCGTTGATGGTGGGCGCTCCCGGATCTCCAGCCCCGACACCTCCCAGGGGCCCACCGTCGACGTTTTCTAACGTTGATGGTGGACGCTCCCAGATCTTCAACTCTGACACCTCTCAGGGGGTCTACCGTCGACGTTTTCTAATGTTGATGGTGGATGCTCCTGGATCTCCAGCTCTGGCACCTTCTGGGAGGCCTGCCATCGACATTTTGTAGCATTGATGGTGGGCGCTCCCAGATCTACAGCTCTGGCACCTCCCAGGGAGCCCACTGTTGACATTTCTTAGCGTTGATGGTGGGCACTCCTGGATCTACAGCTCTGGCACCTCTTAGGGGGGCCATCATCAACATTTGTTACATTGATGGTGGGTGCTCCCGGATCTCCGTCAGCACCTCCCAGGGGGTCCGTCATCGACGTTTTCTAACATTGATGGTGGGCACTCTTTGATCTACAGCTCTGGCACCTCCCACGGGGCCCACTGTCGACATTTTCTAACATTGATGGTCGACACTCCTAGATCTACAGCTCTGGCACCTCCCAGGGAGCCTGTCATCGACGTTTCTTAGCGTTGATGGTGGGCGCTCCCGAATTTACATCTCTAGCACCTTCCAGGGGCCCCGCCATCGATGTTTCTTAGCATTGATGGTGGCCGCTGTCGACATTTCTTAGCATTGATGGTGGGCGCTCCCAGATATACAGCTCTGACACCTCCTAGGGAGCCTGCCGTTGACATTCTGCAACTAGGTGGTAGTCATTCCCAGAACTCTGACAATGCCTCTCAGGGGGCCACTATGAGCATCATGTTTCTCAGTAAAATTTTTTTTGGGTCCTTGCACTACTAAGGATGTGAAAATCAAAGCTATCGCTTCAACTGCCAAGCAAAAAGTTGATAATCGAGCAGGGCACCGAAGAGTTGGACCCACCTACGGGTTCGTTGCCTCTCCTGAGGTGGGCTGGGGGGGCCACTATTGGTACCCTGCAGACCGGGTACCCCTACATACAAGCCTCAAGTCAAGACAAGTTGTAAGGCATGCATCCACACACTGCGACATGCCCTATGGCTCCGAACCTCGCCTCCCAGCTGAGGTGGGCTCTGACGCTGTCATGTGTCCTATGGCTTTGGACCTCGCCTCCCGGTTGAGGTGGGCTCCGGTGCTGCCACGTGTCCTATGGCTCTGGACCTCGCCTTCCAGCTGAGGTGGGCTCTGGTGCTGCCACGTGTCCTATGGCTCTGGACCTCGCCAATCGGCTGAGGTGGACTGTGGCGCTGCCACATGTCCTATGGTTTCGGATCCCACCTCCCGGCCGAGGTGGGCTCCGGCACTGCCACATGTCCTATGGCTCCAAACCTCTTCTCCCGGCTGAGGTGGGCTCTAGCGCTACCATGTGTCCCACAGGTCCCTATGGGCCGTGAGCTTCAAGCATAAAGAAAAGCCTAGCAGGCCTGCCTGTGCAGCTAGACATGCATATTCCCAACGCACACACGCATGTTTTCAAGATGCCTCACGTTAGGCCCATCATGCTCCTGCAAGACGTACAGGCAGGTAGTGTTGTCAATACCTGTAAGGCGTGCGGACATGCATCTACAGTGTGGCCATGGTACGGTTACAGTGTGACGCCAGCACTATGGACCACTCGCCTGGCACCGCTACAGTATTAAGTGACTTGACAGCACGACGCCACACTGCCGACCAAGTGCAGCGTGGCAGGTGACAAGACCAGGCGTGCCCACACCGTTGAAGACATCATTTGCTACTCCTAGCTATTAGTGCCCTACTGCATAGGGTTTTACCTACCCTGGGGCCACCTATCAGACATTGGGTCTCATTGTAACTGTCCGACCTTGAGCTATAAAAGACCCGGGCAGACGCCGGTACTAGACAGGTCCGCTCAACCTCAGCTCTTTTAGTCTTTCTGAGGTTCTCTTAGACTCTTTTAGTCAAGTTCAACCCTAGAGTTAAATAGCACACACAGCAATATAACTCTCATTCTCCCGTGGACGTAGGGTATTACGCTCCAACGGCCCGAACCATGTAAATCCTCATATCCACCATGTTACTTCATAGCTTACACCTTGAGCATCGAGAGCCTTAGTCCCTCCAATCAACGAACCACCGCAGCTTTCCACTCTAGTAGTGGTGCCAGGGAAGTATCGTAAAACCACTTTGACATGCCTTGTGGAGCATGTAGAGCCAACAAGCAAGTGGGAGCACCACATCATGCAGAAAACATCATGATAATAACAAAACCTTTGGAAATGCTACATATGGACTTGTTCGGTCCTATCGCCTACATTAGTATTGGCGGTAACAAATATGGTCTTGTTATTATTGATAATTATTCTCGTTTCACTTGGTTGTTCTTTTAACAAGATAAAGGTGAAACTCAAGAGGTGCTAAAGAAGTTCTTAAAGAGAGCACAAAATAAATTTGATGCTAAAGTCAAGAAGCTTAAAAGTGACAATGGCACCAAATTTAAGAACACTTAAATAGAAGACTATCTAGATGAAGAAGGCATCAAGCATGAGTTTTCGGCCTCCTACACTCCACAACAAAATAGAGTGGCCAAAAGAAAGAATAAGACTCTTATAGAGATGACAAGAACCATGCTTGATGAGTACAAGACTTTCAACCAGTTTTAGGCGGAGGCGGTCAATATGGCGTGTCATGCCATAAATTGTCTCTATCTTCACAAGATTCTCAAGAAGACACCCTATGAGCTCCTTACCGGTTACAAGTCAAATGTCTCTTACTTGTCTTTGAAAGCAAGTGCTATGTTCTTCAAAAGAGGTTAAAGTCTTCTAAATTTGCTCCTAAAGTATATGAAGGTTTCTTGCTTGGCTATGATTCAAACTCACACGCATATCATGTTTTCAACAAGGACTCCGATTGTGTTGAAACCACATGTGACACGGTGTTTGATGAGACTAATGGCTCTCAAGTAGAGCAATATGATCTTGATATTATAGATGATGAAGAAGCTCCTTGTGATACCTTGCAAAGTATGGTCATTGGAGATGTAAGACCACAAGACCCAAGTGAACCTCAAGCCCTAAATAATACTACTCCACCCACACAAGATCATAAGCAAGATCAAGAAGATGAACAAAAAGAGCCTCAAGATGTAGATCAAGTTCATGATCAAGAAGAAAGCATTGATCAAGGGGGAGATAAGGATGATGGGGATCATGAAGGATCAAGAAAAAGACCACCACACCCAAGAGTGCACCAAACCGTTCAAAGAGATCACCCCATAGACAATATTCTTTGTGATATAAAAAAGGGGGTAACTACTAGATCACGTATTGCTACTTTTTATTAATATCACTCGTTTGTTTCTTCTTTGGAACCTTTCAAGGTGGAAGATGCATTACGTGATCTGGATTGGGTGGTGGCCATGCAAGAAGAGTTGAACAACTTCAAACGCAACAAAGTGTGGTTTTTGGTTGAATGACCAAAGCTAAATGTTGTAGGTATCAAGTGGGTGTTTCACAACAAACAAGATGAGCATAGAGTTGTCATAAGAAATAAGGTAAGACTTGTAGCAAAAGGTTATTCATAAGTCAAAGGTTTGAATTTTGATGAAACATTTGCTCTCGTAGTTAGGCTTGAGTCAATTCGCATATTACTTGCCTATGATGCTCACCATTGTTTCAAGCTTTATCAAATGGACGTTAAGAGTGCTTTCTTGAACAGACCTATCAAAAAGGAAGTCTATGTGGAACAACCTCCGGGCTTTGAAAATGAAGAATATCCTAACCATGTGTATAAACTCCATAAGGTGCTCTATAGGGTTAAGCAAGCTCCTAGAGCATGGTATGAATGCCTTAGTAACTGTCTCATTGATATTAGGATTAGTAAAGCCGACTCAACTCTCTTCATAAGAAAAGTAGACAAAGCTCTTTTTTATGCCAAATCAAGTATACTCATGACTTACTCAATAAGTTTGGTATGGACAAGGCCAAGTCCATCAAAACTCCCATGGGCACAAATGGTCATCTTGATTTTGATATGGGTGGTAAGTCAATTGATCAAAAAGGTATATCACTATATAATTGGTTCTTTGCTTTACCTTTATATATCTAGGCCCGATATTATGCTTAGTGTGTATATGTGTAAAAGATTTCAGGCCACACCTAAAGAGTACCATATAAGGACCGTTAAAAGAATCATGAGATATTTGGTCCTTACTCTTTACCTAAGCCTTTGGTATCCTAAGGGTGTACACTTTGAACTCATTGACTATTCCAATGTCGATTACGCCAGGTGCAAAGTGGATAGGAAGAGCACATCCGGAACTTACCAATTTCTTGGTAGGTCTCTAGTGTGTTGGTCTTCCAAGAAACAAAATTATGTTGCCTTATCCACAGCCGAAGCGAAGTAAGTTGTAGCCAGAAGTTATTGTGCACAATTTCTTTGCATGTGACAAACTCTAAAGTACTATAGTTACACTATGAACCAAGTTCCTCTCCTATGTGATAGTGAGAGTGCCATCAAGATTGCTTACAATCTATGTGAGCATTCTAGAACCAAACACATTGATATCCGACATCACTTTTTGAGAGATCATGCCATCAAGAGAGATATAGTGATTTCACATGTAGGAACCAATGAATAACTCACCAATATCTTTACCAAACCCCTTGATGAGAGAAGATTCTGAGAACTAAGGAGTGAATTCAATATCATTAATTCTCGGAATGTGGTTTGACTTGTTACACATCTGATTGCCTGAGTGTAATACTTTGAAACAAAACGAATTTCAAAATGCCTCATGCTTTCTTTGCAAAAGTTTTGGATTTTCTTGATCAATGGATTAGGTAGCTCTTATCATGGTCAATTTTATGTAATGATTGTTTGAAGACCATGACCTATATCTATATATATATACCTAGTCTCCATGCAACCTTCAAATATTCAAAAATTCTCTAAAAATCTCAGTTCTGCACTTTCTCCCAGACAAACTCTGGCCCACCCAGACAATGTCCGTTGAACCTGGACAATGTCTGGCCAGGCACGGGTCCAGGGGTATTTAAACCTCTTACTGTTGCCTTCTCCTTCAAACCTTTGTCTCTCTCCAAGCACCAGCGACCGGTGACTCCCTCTTCCAAAATCCACCTCTTTGATGCCGACGGCCTCAAGGACTTGACAGGGGCCTCCCTAAGGTCATCCTCCTCTGTGGGAACCTTCTCCTTCATCCCCTCCGTGAGTTCTTTGAGTTTCAAGTCCCCAAGGTGAAGAATTCGTTTTTCTACTCGATCTCCCAATGTGCTTCATTCTAGTTTGATTCCTTTGGTCCATCTTCATGTCTTGGTGTAGTCTACTTGTCCTCAAAAGTTGATAGCTTTCCCATGGCTAAAAGTTGAGATAACTTGACCTAATCCTAACCAACTTGTTTTGGCCCGATCTCTCTCAATACTTGCTTGCATAGGCTCAAACTTTGCAATCCAATTCCTTTCATGCCCTAGAATCTATCTGCAAAATTTGGTTCAAGTTCATAGAAGTCAGATTTTTGCCCTATTACCTGAGACCCTTACCCGGACAAAGTCCGGTGAGCCAGACAATATCTGGCTGGGTGTCTCTATCTCAGAATGCCCTTGATTCAATTCTTTTCACTCCTTGTGTTTCATCGCTTCTCTAAGCAAATTTGTGCAACCTTGTGCAGATGCCTGCTAAGAGAGCAGCTAGTAGGTGGGCCTCTCAAGAGGAGATTGTCTCCGATGATAGTTCAAGCGGGGGAGATGACCAATTTATTATTTCACCTCGACCAAGGCGAGTCACAAGAAAGGCATCTCGTGGATGTGGAGCAAGCTCATCACGGGCCGATGAGGAAGTAGCAAGGGTAGCTGAAGGCCGTGCTGTGGCAGCTACAAGAGAGGCAAGGGCAAGCAATGTAATTCAGAAAGTTGAGCGCCCACTCAGGCCTAATTTTGAGTACACCCTAAGGAGAGTGGATCACCATTACCCTCGCAGGCCTACGAACTTCACATTGGGAGAGAATCAGTCAATGATCAACAGAAATGAAGATCCTTATGATTGGAC
>VSTD030003503.1:0-10862 GCA_008808055.3 Sporobolus alterniflorus | reverse complement strand
TCACAACTCAAATGAATGAATAATTTAAAAGAAAATTTTGAACACCATTTAAATATTTCGATTCTTCAAACTCATTGAAATACAATTAAAATCATTTTAACTTAAATCCAATGAAATCCTTTTGAAAGTTTAAATTTATTGAGGAAAATAGTTCACATTTCGAAATGGAAATTTCGGGATGTGACACCCTAACAGGACTGTCACTCCTATGGGTGACACAACAATCCATATGGCCAGGGGTGCCGCATGCATAGACAATGCCTCTGACACCTTGTCAACTGCACTGTCTAGGATCTTCCGCCTGATCAAAGTGGTTAACCTTTGAGGGATCAAATAATAGTCACCACACCGGGTCCCACTATACTCGATTGATCCTCTAACATGGGACTGTATATACGATAAGACAAACACCAATTCTACTCTACGGTATGTAAATGCACAAATAACATAAGAGAAGCGAATGAATGACTTACTATGATTGGCAAATAACCCACTCTGAGGTAATGTCATGGGTATCCCGACAAGCCAGGATCCCAATACACTAGAGGGACTCAAGAGTCGGCCCTCTGTCGAAATTCGAAGAATTCTAGCAAAGCTCCTGCACTCGACCAAACTAGAGCTCAGAAAACTCCATCGAATCCGAATAGATTCCAATAGAGCTTCCATGCTCGAGCTACTCTGAGGACTCGTGACAAGCCAAGAAGTCATTCGGCCCTTAGAACCTCGCCTCTCTCTCTACTCTATAAAGAATGAACTTGGGAGCACTATAGGAAGCTAAACCTCACTTTCTTCACACTTTCGGCTGGGAGGAGTACGGGGGTATTTATAGGGGGGTTAAATCGGTGCTTTGGCCAAAAATGTGGTTGGGGCCCACTTATCAGGCTGGCCGCAGCTAGGGTGGCCCGGCGGCCAAGTTTTGTGGCCACACCAACTTTGGGCATTGGATACCCCATGCACCGACCTTCGTTGACATGTTGGCAAAGCGGAATTTGAAAAGGTGCCAATACCTGGCCGGCCGGCCAAGGAGGTGGGGCCAGTCGGCCCCATTTTGGCTCGGTTGGGCCTGGGCTTTGTGCCACATCATCGCCTCATCGCATATTCTCTGTGACTATGCCTTATTTTGGACATATTGAAGATATGCCTGTATTTTGGTCCATATGATGCTTTTCCGTCATCCAATGTTCCTGAAATGGTAGATCAACAAAACTCGTGGAACTTGTTAGTAATAAGAACCTATCTTCTATATCTTGAATGAAATGTAGGTATGTTTGTGGTAAATATATGCATTTTATGACCACCAATACAGCTCATCAGAGGGCCAACTGGAGATGTCTTGGAATATTTCTCCAAGGTGCTTCACCAGAAGCTCTAGAGTGATCTTTTCTTGAGTTTCCTGAGTCGGGTCTTAGAGACTGCTATACACCCTGCCCGGGTGGACTTGCTTCTTCAGCGGCTGGACTCGGTGGGCTAGCCAATGGGCGGCCATGCACACGTCAGGAATGCCTTTCTCTTTTAGAAGGTTAATCTTGTCGATCAGGGTAGCCACTTGGGGGGCTTCAATAGGAGTCAGTTCTTCATTACAAGTCCCATGGAAATCAGGGAGTCAGCCAACAATTGGAGGGAGGCTGGGCTCATGGTTCTCACAGTAGAACCAGGTTTTGTGCCATCCACGAAGAGAGCTTTTCTCGGCGCTAGAGTTTGATCCTTGCGGATCAAAATTCAGGGAAAATAGGTCACTATTTATAGGGCTTTTGGTATGGACTCGTAGGGGATTTGGAGTTCTACAATTTCTATCTACAAACCGAACTCTAATTCAGCTTCATTTGGAAGACCTTTGGAAAAGAAATGAACTCAGGTTGGTTACGATATGGGAACCAAATTCCTGGCCGGGTTAGCGCGGGGGTTAAGGCAAAAGCCTATCCGGGTCTGGTCGAGAAGCCAGGTCAGGTCGGGTCTGGGTCGGGAAGCCAGGTTAAGGCAAAATCCTTATCCGGGGGTGGTCGGTCGGCCGGGTTAGGTTAGCTGGGCCGGGTTTTGAAGATTTCAAGCCTGGTGTCCAAGGTAGCCACGGCCATCCAGCAGCGGGAGGCTGCTGAGGAATAGTTTGACCTCCTGGTTCATGAGCTCACACTCCTAGGCATCAGGGGTTCTAAGCTGTGTATCACCATAACTGGTACTCCACCGTTGACCCCTTTGCACGAGGGGATGCATTTTGCGGTGGCTCAACATACCGAAATGGCCACATGGTTATCCGCACTTTAGGCGGTGGTGCCTCTAGCCGCCCAGTCTATTCTCAGGCGCTTGCCCATTGACACTCCTCATTCGGGTGTTGTTGGAGAGATGTCCAATTTCAAGAGCGAGCAGACTGGTGCTCGCATCTCAAGGCTATTGACTGAGAGATCTACGACCTTGTTCTTAGACCGGCACGTAACCAAACCCTCCTTGTTGCTTGTCTGGAGGAGGTCGCTGGGCGACTGAGGGCGACACGAGGTGAGCAGGGAGGCCCTGAGGGTTTGGCTTCCTAAGCTTGTGCCCCGTCGCTAGGGGCAGCCAGTAAGGTACCTCCCCTAGCAGTGGTGTTGTCCCCGTCCCTGTCCCCAGAGATGATTGAAACTCGAGTTGACGCAGCGACCATCAATGGGGTCCAGTGGGGGGGCTGGCTGGCGCTTACAGCAGCCTTGTCACACGTCCTAGAGCTAGAGGTTGAATTGGACCTGCTGGGGTCCGGTTACAATGCCGAACTGTCGAGCAATGAGATGGAAACTCTCTGGACCCAAACCTGTCAGGCCTCGGGGTCCCTATCATCGCACGTTACCCCATCGGCTGCCTATTGCCCTCCTGATGGTGCTAGAGAGGATAGTGCTGATAGCCTGGGCGCCTCTTTTCTTTCTTTTTTGTGTATGTATGTATGTATATATATATATATATATTCTATTCTTTTCCCATGGACCGCAGGATTCAGATTAATGAGTGTCAAATCGCACTTCACTACTATGGGGGTTAGTAGCAATGGGTCACTGATGTCAGAATGCCCGTCACTATTACGGGGGCTACTAGCATGCCACATGCCCAATAGTAACAACGGTCATCTAATGTCATATAGACCATCACTACTGTGGGTGGTAGTACCAACGGTCGCTGATATCAGACGGTCCATCGCTGCTGTGGGCGTTAGTAGCAATCGCGCGTGTGCCACATGCCCCACATTAGTAATGGTCATCTAATGTCATATAGCCCATCGCTACTATGGGTGGTAGTAGCAATGATCTGCTGATGTCAAATGGCCCGTCACTACTGTGGGTGCCAGTAGCAGCCACTTGTGTGCCATGTGCCCCACTGTAGCAATGGTTTTCTGATGTTATATAGCCCATCGTTATTGTTGGTGATAATAGCAACGGTCTACTGATGTCAGACGATCCATCACTGTTGTGGGCCACGTGCCACACAATCCTTTTGAGCCACGTGCCACACAATATCGATGGATGAAGCGTGACTGTCTCGACTAGGACACCACAGTGGCGATGGGATAGCAGCGGTGAGCCATTTGCCTGTTGCTACAGAGGTTTATAGACCATTGGTACAGAGGTGTATTATAGTAGTGATGAGTATTTCCACGATTATGTAGTAATCATGACTCTTCAATCCACTTAGCTTCCCTATCTTCACATTCACAACTCATGTCAAGCCAGCAGTGTACCCATCTTTGAATTTCAACCTTTTCAAGCACCTCATGACTTCTTTATTCTATTTAGGTTTAAGACAGAATGAAGCACATAGCTTACCAACACTTTCGATGAGCTCAATGGTTGGATGGTTACAAAGCTCTGTCATGTCCTTTTGAGCTTTCTATTGTCTTTTGTTTTGTCTTTCATATCCGTGCATGTGGTTATGATGCTTTCACCCAAGTTGCACTCCTGATGTGTGTGACATCAATAATGTGCATTAGAATCAACACATTGACATAGTGTATCTCTGAGAAACCAAGTGGTCAGTTCCTTGGTTTCATTGTGATGAGTCATTGACTTGACGATGTTTGAATTCAAATCCGGGATGGTTTGTTTGTTTTACATTTATCTTTGTTTCGTTTAGAGAACTGTGTTTACTTGTCTCATGGTGTGTATGTCGTAGGTGCGACATGCCGGGCAGTGATGATGATCGTGGCAGAAGTAGAAGACCTGGTGCAAAGGACCGACGATAGTCACACAGGTCGAGTACTCGGTGGCCGAACGGTCGAGAGGTCAGGTGACATCGTTTGCGGTCTGCACCGTGCACGTGAAGACGAGGAGCACGGGTTTCTTGGTTGAGCCTCAAAACAAAGGTCGACGGTTTTCCCCGGTTTGGCCTCAAAACCGGTGGCCACGGTTTCTCCCGGTTCGGCCTCAAAACTGGTGTGGGTTTCTTAGTTGAGCCTCAAAACCAAGGTGGTGGAAGGTTTTCTGGTTTGGGCCTCAAAATCGGCAGCTACGGTTTGATGATTTGGGCATTAAAATCAACATGAAGGTTTCTTAGTTTATGCCTCAAAATCAAGCAGGCTTTAGTTTGTCGGTTGCACCTCAAAACCAATGGAAGGATGTGACAGCATCAGACACGCGTCAAGATCTAGCGTCTTGTTTCACGTGGAAGCAAGTCATGTTAGGATTTTCCAGTCTGGCCTCAAGACGGGTGGAGGCGCGATGTGGCACCATCGTGGAGGTTGCATCGAAGTCAAGTTGAAGACGGACGGGTCGATACGACGTGTTACATCAGACCCTTCTACCCCACCTTTGTTATTTTTAATGTATTAGACCCTAGTGACATAGTAGTCATTTAGTCTTTTGCTTGAGACTATTATATAAGATCCTAGAGGGATGGGGTTCTGTGCCACTTCTCAAGTTTTATTTCGTATTCCCTAAATTCGGAGTGAGATAAAATAATTTCAATTTCAATAATCATATGAGGGAGAGAGGACGGTGATCACTGTGATTTTGTTGTAAATTTTGTTGGGTTTTCAGTGAAAATTTTCTGTTTTGCATTTGGTGTTGGGCTGTTCGTGCATGTGTTTTTCTTGGATTCATTTCTTGCCTCCGTTCCCGTCTTCTGCTGCCTCGATTTTTCGCGCGCTTGGACTACTCCGGATCTCAGTTACCGGTCGGGTTAGTGTTTCCCGTTCTCAAGATCCCGTTCCGCCCCGGTTATTTTTTTCCTGCATGAAGCTTTCCGTGCCGCCAGCATCACGCACTGATTTTTCCTTCTTTCTAGCTGTGCGCCGGATCTAGCTATTCCCGCTCAAGCGACGCCAGATCGATCCGCCGCTGCCGACTGATGTTCAGCGCCCCGAGTCCATTTCTTGTTGCCGCTCGTTTTCCTGCTCTGCTCACACGGAGAATTTCCCGTCGCCGATATAGCTTCGTAGCCCGAGGTTTTGTCTCTGCCTGCTTGGAGCCAAGGCGCGCCCTTTGGTGATTTCTCCGTCCTGCCCGTGTTCCCTGCTGGTTGATGCTTCAGGTCTTGCGGTGGGTGCAGCGTAGTACTCGTCTCCGTGTTGAGTTTTCATTCGCTCCTGGATTTTGGTTCTTGGCCCGAGACTGGAAGTTGCTTTGTGTCTTTTGTAGCACGGCAGGGCTACACTTGTGCAACAGAATAGATGGATAAGTTCGTCAATTTTTGATTCAAGGTTCCCGATTGCATGTGGATTGTTGTAGGTAAAAGCCGGTGTATTCTTGAGCTACCGGATCAAAAATCTTGAGTTTTCTTGGTTCCAATCGGTCTCACGTAGTGATTTCCCAAGCGCGTCCACAAGGTGTTTGGTGAAATATGTAAAAAGACTTGAACTGATTTTTGTCTGATTTTTATCGTTAGTCTCACACGTTCTCTTGCCAGTATCGATTTGTGTTTCTGCAGCGATTCCTAACCCGATTCCGAGGGCCGATAGACTTTATATAGCTATGCGGTCCTGACAGAATTATAAGAGAGTCACATCGGGTCGAGTTTAGGACATAGGCTAAGTTCCGTTGAGGAATTTTGATTGTCTCTCATTCACCCCCTCCCCCCTCTACGCCTCCTCCGGTCCTTCAATTGATATCAGAGCCGGTTTAGTCATTTGTTGGCTTTAATGGGCTTTGTGATACAAAGGCGACATGGAGAAAGGTGATGTCAAGCTGATGGTTTTCAATGGCGAGGATTTCGATTACTGAAAAAACCGAACTCGTAACTATCTCTTGAGTCAGAGTTGTGCTATTTTGGAGATTGTCCAAGAGGTGTACATGATTCTGGCTACACTCGACAATGCGACCCAAGGTGAGCTGCAAAGGTATGAAAGCAACTATAAAACCCTCAATCTCATTACTACCGCTCTTGGTAGGAATGTATATGATTGTGTAGCTCTCCTAGAAATAGCTCATGATGTTCGGTTGAAACTGTGCAATACCTATGAGGGCTCTTCTGAGATTAAGTCTTCACGTAGAGATATTTATAACATGCAGTACAAGACTTTTTCTCAGAAACCTGGTAAATCGCTTGATGATTGCTTTGCTAGATTTAAGTCAATTGTGAGTACCTTACGTTCATGTGGTCCTCTTACTTATTCTGATGATGAACGTGCCAAACAACTTCTGTATGCTCTTGATGATTCTGTTTGGGGCACGAAAATTACTGCTTTAGATGAGTTCGCTGATTTTGCTACCCTAGACACTGAAAAACTGTTTAGCAAATTAAAATCTCATAAATTATCTAGGAAGGGCCATCCTAACCATGATTCTTCTCTTACTAGTAAGGCTTTTGTTACTAGTACTCATGTTGGTGGCAATGTAGCTAACCCCACCAACACTACTGACTCATCTGCTTTGAAGTTTACCTTGTCCTCTTTGGCCACTGCTTCTGATGAGCAGTACTAGAGCATCCTTGATGACGAGATCGCCCTGCTGGCGAGAAAGTTCCGCGCCTTGCATAGGTTTCACAAGGAGAGGAGGAGATCACCCATGGGCTGCATCGAGTGTGGTGACACCACCCATTTCATCGTCGATCGCCCAAGAAGCTCAACTCCTCCAAAAAGTATAACTACAACAACCGGAATGACTCCAACGGCAAGGGCAAGGGTGAGGGCAAGAAGAAGTACCACTTTGGGGATAAGAAGAAGAAGAAGAAGAAAATGTTTCAGAAGATGATGTCCCGAGCGTGTGCTGCCCTCAGTGACCTCGACATCTCCAGCAATGACTCCTCTAGCTCAGAGGAGGATGAGAAGCCCAAGCACAAGACAGGCGACTTCATCGGCCTTTGCCTCATGGGCAAGTCTTCGTGATACATCTCCGATTCTGACTCTGATGTAAGTGATGATTCATCTCCCAAGAGTCTTTCTTTGAGAGTCGTCGAGCTTGAGAATGCCCTTTGCAATCAAGACAAGTTGCTTTACAAGATTTTTCGTGAAAACAAAAAGTTGAATCTTGAGCTTGAAAGTGCTTCATCTGAAATCGCTACTCTTCGATCCGCACACGATGATATGAGTGCCAAACTATGTGATAACTGCAAAAAGATCATGGTTAACTATGTGGATCTATGGCTTATGCATTCTCATGTGGCTAGCTTTCTTGATGATGCCAGATTGGAACTTAGAGAGCTCAAAGCTCATTCCACACTGCTTGGTGCTTGCACCACTTGTCCTTTGCTTAGATCTGATTTGGAGGCTGCTGCCATTGAGATTAAAGATCTTAAGTACAAACTTGATCATTCTTCTTGCTACACTGTTTTATCCCCTCCATGTGAAGCATGTGTCTCTCTCAAGGGTAAGCTTTTTTATGCTATCAAAGAGAACACCGAGCTTCAGCACGAGGTCGCTTATTTGACTACGCGTCTGGAGAAACCCATTTTGAGCGAGAAAATGATTGAGAAGGATTTGACCTGGGTTGAGGAGAGTGCAACCAAATTCACATACAGATTGGGGATTGGGTTTGAGAGATATGAGAAAAAGGATGAGAAGAGTGCTCGTAAGTTTGTTCCTAGCTCCAGCTACCATAAAGAAGAGGAAACACTTAAACCAACCAAAATCCATTACCCATCCAATCCAAAGTCATCCTTCAATCCAAAGAGAGGTGTGAAGAGACAATCCCCCAAGTCGAGAGAGGAACCTTTTGTGTGCATGTTTTGTGGCCGTGCTCGTCACTTAGTTGAGTTTTGCTTCTGGCGTAAGAGAATTGAGAGGAAGCATCTTGAGTATGCTAGAAACTCATATTGTGATGAGTTCATTGATTTCCTGCCTCATTCTTACTCTCATGTTCCACCTCGTTTTTACTCTCGTGCTTCACCTCGCACTTCTTCATGTGTTTTTCCTCAGTTCTCTTATGGACCTAACCATCGCTCACATGATTTTTGTTCATGAGAGAACCACCTTGAGCCTAGAGGCTTTGGTTACGGCCCACATCCTCGTCATGGTGATCGTTTCCCGCATAGGCCTAGTTTTCCTACTGGAGGGTCCTACACTCACTTTGAGCCGAGACACTTGGATGGTCCACGATTTCCCAATCATGGTTCCCGTCCCACTCGGCCAAGTGGTGAGCTGCAAAGAACTCTGAAAACTTCTTCTGGTCGAATGGTTAAGTGCTGGATTCCTAAGATTTATCTCACTAACCCCAGCACTAAGCCATCAACCTTTTCTCGTCCTGTGTAGGTGATGGACGAAGGCTTGGAGGACACGTGACTCATGAATTCCGGTTGTTCACGACACATGACCAGAAATAAGAAATGGTTCTCCAGCCTCACTCTCCTGTCACAGAAGGAGTATGTGACTTTTGGGGATGACAAGAAGGAAAAGGTGCTCGGTACCGGTGTCATCAAGGTAAATGATTGCTTCATCTTGAATGATGTTGCACTTGTAGATAGGTTGAGATACACCCTGCTTTCTATCTCTCAGCTTTGTGATGCTAATTTGAGTGTGCTTTTTCACAAGTCTGATTCGCATGTTCTTGATTCTTCTAGCAAGCGTGTTTGTGACATCTCTTGCATTGGAAATATTTTTCAAGTTGATTTCTCATTTGCTCAACCTTCTTTGAGGTGCTTGATTTCACAGTCTTCTTCCCAACTCTGAAAGTGGCATAGGAGGTTAGGTCATCTGAGCTTTGACTTATTATGTTGACTTAGTGGCTTAGGACTACTCCGAGGATTGTTTTTGCTTAAGTTTGAGAGTAATCTTGTTTGTGCTCCTTGTCGTCATGGCAAGATGATCGTTGCTTCCCATTCTCCGGTTAACACCGTGATGACTGAGCACCCTAGACAGTTACTCCATATAGACACAGTCGGTCCCTCTCGGGTTCGCTCCATGGGAGGCAAGTTGTATGTTCTTGTCATTGTTGATGACTATTCTCATTATTCTTAGGTTTTCTTATTGGTGAGCAAGGATGAAGTATTTGAGCACTTTCAGAGCTTGGCTTTGAGGTTTAATAGTGAGCATCCCAACTGCTTAAAAGTCATTCGCAGTGACAATGTGACTGAGTTCAGGAATGCCTCTTCTGATGAGTTTTACCTTGAGCATGGTATTGATCAGCAGTTTTTCACCCCGTGTGTCCCTCAACAGAATGGAGTCATGGAACAAAAGAACCGCACTCTAGTTGAGATGGCTAGGATGATGCTCGATAAGTATAGGACTGTTAGGCGCTTTTGAGCCGAACCTATTAGCACTGCTTGTTATATCTCTAATAGAATCTTCTTGCACTTGATTCTGCACTTGACTCCCTTTGAGTTTCGCTTTGGTCGCAAGCCTTCTGTCTCTCATCTTAGGCCATTTAGATGGAAATGCTTTGTTCTGAAACATGGAAATCTTGATAAATTTGAGTCTCGCTCTTTTGATGGCATTTTGCTTGGATACACCCCCCATGACAGAGCTTACCAAGTTTATAACTTTGAGACTAACACCGTTGTTGAGTCATGTGATGTGACATTTGATGAGACAGCTCCTTGTCCTCATGATGTCTTTGTGTGTGTAGGTGACAAGGAAATGGAGGAGAGCATCTTTGTAGATGAGAGACTATAGGGCATCAACGATGATGAAGATGAACCACTACTTCCCTCCACATGATCACCTAAGCATGTTCTTTCTTCCACACTTGAAGCAGAGCCTCCTCAGGCTACTACCTCCTCCACAACAGCAGTGGAGGTGTCATGGTTTGAGGGGGGGATCATCTCCGAACCGGGAGCTCCCTCTCACATTCAGAAGGCACATCCACCTCAACAAATTATAGGTAATCTAAATGAAAGGGTGATACATTCCTCAAGGTCAGCTCATCTCTCTTATTTTACAAATACACTCCTTGTTGCCCTATTTGAGCCTCGAGATGTTGGACACGGTCTTTCTGATTCGAGTTGGGTCAATGTCATGCATGAGGAGTTAGCAAACTTTGAGAGAAACCAAGTTTGGACCTTAGTTGAGCCCCCTAAAGATGTGAATGTCATAGGAACCAAATGGGTTTTTAAAAACAAATAGGGGGAGGACGGTGAGGTTGTGAGGAACAAGACTCACCTTGTTGCTCAAGGTTTCAGTCAGGTGGCAGGTCTAGGCTTTGGGAAGACTTTTGCTCTTGCTGCTCGGGTTGAGGAAATTAGGATTTTGTTAGCCTTTGCTGCATCCAAAGGATTCAAACTCCATCAAATAGACGTGAAAAGTGATTACCTAACTGGTGTGATACAAGACGAGGTCTATGTTAGACAGCCCCCAGGTTTCAAGAATCTCAAATACCCAGATAGAGTGTACAAGCTTTCAAAGGCTTTATACGGGCTTAAGCAAGTGCCGCGGGCTTGGTATGTTAGGCTTAAGACGTGTTTGCTCGAGCACGGATATGTTATGAGGAGTGTAGATAAGACCCTCTTTACTCTTAATCATGGCACTGACTTTTTACTTT
>VSTD030003502.1:0-10863 GCA_008808055.3 Sporobolus alterniflorus | reverse complement strand
GCACTTATACATGTGGTGAACAAGAGCAATTAATTGAGTTGTCAAGTTTTAGCATGTGCTCAACATTGCAATCATGATAGGTTAGCTAGCACGGTCTAGCAAAAGAGTTTCATATCTCATTTCCACTCACCCTTGCACAACGACAGGCATAATCATCCAAATATAAGCTAGTATAATAGGTGAAGCAAATTAACTTAGGTCAATATGAAGAAAATGCTACAGAAAAGCAGAAAGATACAAATATACAACATAGAACACAAATATATCTCATCTCTTGTCTCCCTTCTCAACATGGCCTCTTAGGAAGTGGTGTCTCCACTCAAGGTGTTTCATTCTTTTGTGAAAAACTGGGTTTTTGGCTACAGAGATGGCACTAATATTGTCGCACATGAGGGGAAATCTCTCAAAGATCACTCCAAAGTCTCTCATGGTGTGCACAATCCATATAATTTGGGAGCAGTGACTACATACTTAGCCTCTGTGGTGGATTGAGCAGCTGAAGATTGTTTTTGAGAACACTAGCAAACAAGAGAAGATCCAAGAAAATGAGAAGTACCAGAAGTGCTCTTTCGGTCAATCCCACAACCCGTAAAATCAGCATCTGAAAAACCAACAAGATACAGCGAAGAAGAAGCAGAATACAAAATCCCAAACTCAAGAGTATGTTTGAGATACCTAAAGATTCACTTAACTGTCATTCGATGTGAAGAGCATGGGAAGCCTGAAAGCACACACACAAGCACACGGTGAACTGAATGTTCGGCCATGTCACCATGAGGTACAAGAGGGAGCCAATCATGCTCATATAGTCTCTCTGGTCAACAGCCTCGCCATCTTCATCTAGAACAAGCAGCGTAGCGGTGCTCATCAGAGTGGACACGAGCTTGAGCTCCGGCATGTTGAACTTCTTCATTAGGTCCTTCGTGTACTTGGTTTGATGTACGAATGTACCTTGCTTCATTTGCTTCACTTGATACCTAAGAAAAAGGTTAGTTCTCCCATCATGGACATCTGAAACTCATTCTCCAACATTTTCTGAAATCTGGACATAAGAGTGTGAGAAGAGTCACCAAAGATGATATCATCCACATAAATCTGAACAAGTAAAAAGTCAGTGCCATGATTAAGAGTAAAGAGGGTCTTATCTACATTGCCCATAACATACCCACGCTCCAGCAAAAATGTCTTAAGCCTAGCATACCAAGCCCGCGATGCTTACTTAAGTCCGTACAAAGCCTTTAAAAGCTTGTACACTTTATTAGAATATTTGGGGTTCTCGAAACCTGGGGGCTGACTAATAAACACTTCCTCCTAAATGACACCATTTAGGAAATCACTTTTCACATCCATCTGATAGAGTTTCAATCCCTTGGATGAAGCAAAGGCTAAAAGAATTCTAATGGCCTGAAGATGAGCAACAAGAGCAAATGTTTTCCCAAAGTCTAGACCTTCTACCTGACTAAACCCTTGAGCAACAAGGCGAGCCTTGTTCCTCACAATCTCACCATCCTCCCCCTGTTTGTTTTTAAAACCCCATTTGGTTCCTATGACATTCACATCTCTCGTGGGGCTCAACTAAGGTCCCAACTTGGTTTCTCTCAAAGTTCTCTAACTCCTCATGCATGGCATTGACCCAACTCGAATCAGCAGGTGTGTGTCAAAGATCTCAAGGCTCAAAGAGGGCAACAAAGAGTGTATTTGTGAAATAGGAGAGATGAGCTGACCTCGAGGACCATGTCACCCTTTCATTCAGATTACCTATGATATGCTAAGATGGATGTGCCTTCTGAATGTGAGAGGGAGCTCCCAACTCGGAGACAATCTCCCTCTCAACCCGTGACACCTCCACTGTTGTTGTGGAAGAGGTAGTAGCCTGAGGAGCCTCTGCTTCAAGTGTGGAAGCAGGAACAAGCTCATGTGTTGATGTAGAAGGAAGTACTGGTTCATCTTCATCATCGTCGATGCCCTGTAGTCCCTCATCTACAAAGATGCTCTTCTCCATCTCCTTGTCACCTGCACAATCAAAGACATCACGAGGACAAGGAGCAGACTCGTCAAAGGTCATATCACATGACTCAACAACGGTGTTAGTCTCAAGGTTAAACACTCTATAAGATCCGCCATGAGGGATGTATCCAAGCAAGATGCCATCAGAAGAGCGAGACTAAAACTTATCAAGATTTCTACGTTTTAAAACAAAGCACTTGCAACCAAAAGGCTTGAGATGAGAGACAGAAAGCTTACGACCAAAGTGAATCTCAAAGGGAGTCAAATGTAGAATTGAGCACAGGAAGATTTGATTTGAATTATAGCATGCAGTGCTGATAGCGTCTGCCCAAAAGCGTCGATGAGTCCTATGCTCATCGAGCATCGTCCTAGCCATCTCAACTAGAGTGTGGTCCTTAAATTCCACAACTTCATTCCATTGAGGAACATGCGGGGCAGAAAACTGCTGATCAGCATCATGCTCAAGACAAAACTGATTGAAAGAGGCATTTCTGAACTCAGTCCTATATCACTACGAATGGCTTTCAAACTGTTGGGATACTCATTGTTCAACCTCAAAGCCAAGCTCCAAAGGTGCTCAAACACTTCATCCTTGCTCTCCATGAAGAAACCCCAAGAGTAACAAGAATAGTCGTCAATGATGACAAGAAAGTACCACTTGCCTCTCATGGAGCGAACCCGAGAGAGACCGACAGTGTCCATATGGAGTAACTATCCAGTGTGCTCAGTCATTACGGTATTAACCAGAGAATGTGAAGCAGCGATCATGTTGCCATGATGGCAAGGAGCACACACAAGGTTACTCTCAAACTTGAGTAAGGACAATCCACAGAGTAGGCCTAAGCCACTAAGTCGATATAACAAGTTGAAACTCAGATGACCTAACCTCCTATGCCACTTCCAGAACTCAGAAGAAGGCTATGAAATCAAGCACCTCAAAGAAGACTGAGCAAATGAGAAATCAACTTAAAAAACATTTCCAATGCGAGATATGCCACAAACCCATTTGCCAGATGAATCAAGAACATGAGAATCCAATTTGTGAAAAAGCACACTCAAATCAACATCAACAAGCTGAGAGACAGAAAGCAAGTTGTATCTCAACCTATCCACAAGAGCGACATCATTCAAGGTGAAGCAATCATTTACCTTGATGACACCATTACTAAGCACCTTACCTTTTTTATCATCCCCAAAAGTCACATACTCCTTGTGTGACAGGGGAGTGGGGCTAGAGAACCATTTCTTATCACCGGTCATGTGTCATGAGGAACCAGAGCCCATAAGCCACTTGTCCTCCAGGCCTCCATCTAGCACCTACATAGAATGAGAAAAGGTCGATGACTTAGTGCTGGGGTTAGTGAGATAAATCTTAAGAATCCAACACTTAACCATGCAACCAGAAGAAGTCTTGACAGTCTTCAGCACCTCACCATTTGATGCAGTGGGACATGAACTATGATGGGGAAAATGTGGACCGTCCAAGTGTGTGGGCTCAAAGTGAGTGTGAGACCCTCCAGCAGGAAAACTGGGCATACGTGGGAAACAATCACCACGATGAGGACGTGGGCCATAACCAAAGCATCTAGGCTCAAATATGTTCTCTTGCAAACCATAACCATATGAATGATGGTAAGGTCTATGAGAGAAATGAGACAGAGCACGAGGGGAAGTGCGAGGTGAAGCACGAGAGTAAGAACGAGGCGGAAAATCAAAGAACTCATCACGATTGAGTTTCTAGCATATTCAAAGCGCATCTTCTCAATTCTCTTACGCCAGAAGCAAAACTCGTCCAAGTGACCAGCACGGCCACAAAACATGCACACAAAAGATTCCACTCTCATCTTGGGAGTTTCTCTCCTCACTTCTCTCTTTGGGTTGAATGATGCCTTTGGATTGGATGGGTAATGGGTTTTGATTGGTTTGAGTGCTTCCTCTTCTTTGTGGTAGCTGGAGCTAGGAACAAACTTAGGAGCACTCTTTTCATCCTTTTTCTCATATCTCTCAAACCCAACCCCCAATCTATATGTGGATTTGATTGCACTCTCCTCAACCTGACTCAAATCCTCCTCAATCATCTTCTCACTCAATTTAGTTTTCTCAAAGTGAGTAGTCAAATAGGCGACCTCCTTCTTAAACTCGGTGTTCTCTTTGGTAGCATGGAAAAGCTTACCCATGAGAGAGACACACTTCACACGGAGGGGATAAAACAGTGTAGTGAGAAGAATGATCAAGTTTGTGCTTAAGATCTTTAATCTCAATGACCGAAGCCTCTAAATCAGATCTAAGCAAAGGACAAGTAATGCAAGCACTAAGCAATGTGAAACGAGTTTTGAGCTCTCTAAGTTCTAACCTGCCACCATCAAGCAAACTAGTAACTCGAGAGTGTAAAAGCCATAGATCTGCATAGTTAACTATGATCATAGTGCAGTTATCACATGGTTTGGCACTCATATTATCGTGTGCAAATCAAAGAGAAGCACTTTCAAATTCAAGATTTAGCTTCTTGTTCTCACGAAAAACCTTGCAAATCAACTTGTCTTGGTTGTAAAAGGCATTATCAAGCTCAACAACTCTCAAAGAAAGACCATCGGGGGATAGATCATCACTTACATCAGAGTCGGAGATGTTTCTCAAAGATTTTCCCATGAGGCAAATGCCGGTGAAGTCACCTGGCTTGCGCTTGATCTTCTCATCCTCCTCTATTCTGGAGGAGTCATCGCTAGAGAAGTCGAGATCGCTGAGGGCAGCACATGCTCGGGACATCATCTTCTGGAACCTCTTCTTGTCGTCGCCCTTGCTTTAGTCGTTCTGCTTGGTGTAGTCATACTTGTTGGAGGAGGAGGAGGGCTTCTTACTCTTCGGGTAGTCGGCGATGAAGTGAGTGGTGTCACCGCACTCGAAGTAGCCCCTAGGAGATCTCCTCCTCTCCTCGTGGAACTTGTGTAAGGCGCAAAAATTTCTCATCAGTAGGGTGATCTCGTTGTCTGGGATGCTCTCATACTGCTCATCAGAAGCTGCGATCAAAGAAGACAAAGCAAACTCCAAAGCAGATGAGACAGTGGTATTGGTAGGGTTAGCATCATGGCCACCAACATGAGCACTAGTAATAAAAGCCTTACTTGTATGAGAAGCATCATGATTTGGACGACCCTTCCTAGACAGTTCATGTGATTTCAGTTTGCTAAACAATTTTTCAGTGTCTAGGGTAGCAAAGTCAGCGGACTCCTCTAAAGTAGTAATTTTCATGCCCCAAATAGATCATCAAGAGCATACAACAATTGTTTGGCATATTTATTATCAGAATAAGCAAGACGACCACAAGAACATAAGTCACTCACAATCGACTCAAACCTAACAAAGCAATCATCCAGAGACTCTCCATGTTTCTGAGTAAAGGTTTGGTACTGCCTATTGTAAGTAACATTACGAGAAGATTTAATTTCAGATGAGCCCACATAAGTGTTGCACAATTTTATCCAGACATCATGAGTAGTTTCTAGGTGAGCGACTCTATCATACACATTCCTACCTAGAGCAGTAGTAATGAGATTAAGAGCTATGCAATTGTTTTCATACCTTTGTAGGTCACCTTGTGTCACGTTGTTGAGTGTCACTGGGATCACGGACGCCTACTGTATGATCACCCAAGTGGCATGACCCTGGCTCAGAAGATAGTTGCGAGTTCGATTCTTCAAGTAATCAAAATCCTCACCATTGAAGACCACAAGCCTTGACATCACCTTTCTCCATGTCGCCTTTGGGTCATAAAACCTATTAAAGTCAACTAGTGACCAAATTAGCTCTGATATTAATTGAAGGACCAGAGAAGGCAACCAGAGGGGGGAGGGGTGAATCGGAGCCAATCAAACTTCCTCACAGAAACTTGGCCTATATCCCAAATTCGACCCGACACGCCTCTCTTCTAGCTTAGCCAAGACCACATAGCTATAGAGAAGCTATTGGTTTTCAAAACTGGGTTAGCCAAACTGGAATCACAGAGTGAAAGATGACAATCGATGCAAGTAAGGTCACGTGCGAGACTTCGGTGACCAAGATTAGACAAACAAAACAAATCACTGCCTTACGCACATTTCATCGAACAACTGATGTGCGTGACTGAAAACCCATCATAAGAGTACAATAAGAACCCACAAAACTTGAGTCTTTGATCCGACGACTCAAGACAAAGCCAGGACTAGCACCTGCAGCATAAATGGATGCATGAATATCACAAGCTAGGATTTTGACTCAATGAATTGCTTGGCAGCTCAACTGCTAGACGAAGACACGATCCAAAAAGAATGAGATGGTCACGGGTGCTAGGCTCCAGATTGAACCGGTGACTAAAAATCAAAAATAAATCCAGCGCAAAATTTTTCACGGGAGAAATTGCAGTGAGCAAAAATCCAGTGGCAAAACCGAAGCGAAGACCGAACACTGGAGCGCGTGTGAACTAGCTGGCGCCGAGTTTGCTCACGGGCGGGAAATGGATCACGGGCAGCACCCTGTCCGGTGGATTAGTGAACCGAGACCGGGCTAGCAGAGAGCAGGAATCTGAGACCGACCCCTAGCGGTGGCAAAACCGATAGAAAAAAATGAAGTGCGGGTGGTGTCCAGACCGCGTGCTAGCTGGGAACGAGCAAGGCCCGAACACGCGGTGCGCTCTGGAAGAAGATGAGGCCGAACGAGTCCAGACTCAGAAAATCGAATACGCCCCGAAAAATATTCGTTCCTATGGCGAGTTTTACCCGAGGCTCAGAACGAAACTCGACCAGAGCCAACTCTCGGTAGAAATCGCACCACACGAGAGAGAATGGAGAGGATTAGCCAGCGATAGAAAAAGGAAACCAAATCGCTGTAGAACGAAACACGAAGAGAAACTCTCAGATCTAGAGAGGGAACAAAAGGAAAAATAGAGGGCACAAATGAGATGTAAAAATCGGTTTCTTCATTGAAATCATAAAAGGTTCACAACCGATCCATGAAATTCACTGATCTCCCTCCCTCATATAATTATTGGAATAGAAATTTGTTCTTACTTACTCCTAATCTAAGAATTATGGAATGAAACTAGAGGAGTGGCAAGGAGACCAATCTCTCTAGGGTCCTATTTATATGATAAAGTAAAAGACTAAAACACCATTATGACCTAATACATAGAAAACAGTGATTTTGGGGTAGAAGGGTCTGACGCAGCCCATCACATCGACCCATCCGTCTTCAACTTGCCCTCAACGTAACCTCTGTGATGGTGCCACGTGCACCACCCGCCGTCACACCTCCGTGAATTTTGAGGCAGACTGAAAAACCCAAGCCCGACTTACTTCCACGTGAAGCAAGCCGCTAGATCTTGACGCGTGTCACATGCCGTCTTCATCATCCATCAGTTTTGTGGCGCAACCGACAAACTGTAGCCCACTTGATTTTGAGGCCCAAATCAAGAAACCATCGCGGTGATTTTGAGGCCAAAATCACCAAACCGTATCTCCCAGTTTTGAGGCCCAAACCGGGAAACCCGAGTCACTGGTTTTGAGGTCAAACCAGGAGAAACCGTCACCACCGGTTTTAAAGCTAAACCAGAGAAAATCGTCTCAAGGGTTTTGAGCCCAAATCACTGACAAACCGTCCAAGTGGGTTTGAGGTCAAACCACTAACAAATCGTCCCAGTAGTTATGAGGCCAAACCATTGACAAATCGCCAAACTTGGTTTTGAGGCTCAACCAGGAAACCCGCGCTCCTCGCCTCCACGTGCACGGTGCAGACCGCACACAACGTCACCCGACCTCCTGATCGTCCGGCCTCCGAGTACCCGACCTGTGAGACCATCTCTGATTCTCTACACCAGGTATCATACTTCTGCCATGATTCTCGTCACTGCCCGCCATGCCGCACCTGTCACCTGCACACCACAAGACAAGTAAACGTGATTCTCCAACTGAAACAAGGATAAAGGTATCACAACCGAAATGCTCTGGATTCGAATTCAAACCTTGGCAAGTCAATGACTCATCACAATCAAACCAAGAAACTGACCACTTGGTTTCGCAGGAGCCATGCACATTCACGTGTGGCTTCATATAATGCTATAATCTCGGAGTGATTAGTAGATGTTCCAATTAGAGTATGTTTGCAAGAATTCCATGAAATGGGCGTCCCTACATGTAGAAACATGAAGCTTGTTTGGGATTTACCATTGTGGGGATCACTTAAATATCCAGCATTGGCATAGCCAATGAGGCTCAGATCTTTATTTTTTGGATAGAAAAGACCTAGATTTGGTGTACCTCGGATATATTGTAAGACATCTTTCACTCCATTCCAATGATGAATGGTAGGAGTGGTACTATATCTTGCAAGTAAATTTACTGCAAAGGCAATATCAGGTTTTGTGTTATTGGCAAGATACATTAGTGCTTCGATGACACTTAGGTATGGGTATTCAGAACCCAACACCTCTTCTCCCTCTTGGCATGTCTAAAATGGATCGTTATCCTTTTCTAAGACTCTTACACCATGGGAGTTTTAGACGGATAAGCTTTATCCATATTGGATTTCTCCAATATTTTCTGGACATAAGCCGACTGATGTACGAGAATGCCTATAGGAAGGTGCATCAGTTGTAAACCTAAGCAAAATTTAGTTTTACCTAAATCCTTCATCTCGAACTCCGCCTTAAGATGATCCCGTGCCTCATTAATGTCAAGCACAGTGCCAATGATATTTAAATCATCAACATATATTGAAATAATACAAAATTTAGTTGAGGATTTATGAATAAAGACATAAGGACAATCATCATTATTAGAGTAGCCTTTGTTTAGAAGGAACTCCTCCAGTCGATTATACCACATCCTTCCAGACTGTTTCAAGCCATACAATGACTTGTTGAGCTTGACACACTACACGTTGCGTCCTACGTTTGCATTCTGTACAGATATCCCGTCAAGGACATTCATGTATATGTCCGATTCTAGTGACCCATATAAATATGCAATCACAACATCCATCAACTACAAAGAGAGACAATTTTGAATTGCCAGAGATATAAGATATCAGAAAGTTATTCCATTCATTATCAGAGAATATGTTTCATTGAAATCAATGCCGGGTCTTTTCGTAAACCCTTGTGCAACTAGCCTTGCCTTGTATCTCACAATCTCATTGTTCTCATTATGTTTCCAGATGAAAACCCACTTGAACCCAACAGGATAGGTCCTAGGAGGTGTAGGTATTAAATTACTAAATACCACTCTTTTTCTTAGTGAGTCAAGTTCTGCCTCGACTGCTTCCTTCTATTTGATCCAGTTCGAGCATTGTTTACACTCTGCCATGGTTTTAGGATCAGGATCATTGAGGAGGTCAGCGACCATGGTTGAAAAGCATGAGTTGACAACCATTATAGTACGATCAAGTAATTCTCTGAAACTAGTATAATTGATGGAAATTTCTTGCACCCCATGAAACTCATCATGATTTCCCAATATGAGACAATCAATGTCTTCCGATCCTCCAGCCTGCTTGATATTGTGCACGTGAGGGCTGGGTCATGGATTTATCATATCCACTTGGTGTCCATCAAACTTTGGTTGACTTGTGCTTACTTTCTTTGAGGAAGATGTTTTACTCGTAGTCTTCAGACGCTTGTTGGAAGCTTCTTTCTGCTGACTAGTCCTCCCCTTTTCAGGGGTGGAGTGGTTTTTATTGGTACCTCCACTCTACATGGCACATTAACAATATGATTCAAAGACTTTGTGACACCTTTGAATCGGTAAACGCATCTAGCAGGTTACTAGCAATTTGTTGTAACTCTAGAATTTTCTAAACTTGAAGTTCAGTCTCCTTTGTACGTGAGTCAGAGGATAGGATAGACTTGTCATCCCAATTAATTTTCTAGATATCATTGATAAATTTATTATCTCCCCCTAAAGCTAAAAAATGATTCTCATTAAAAATAAAGTATGCAAACTGAGCCGTGAATAAATCACCCGTTAGGGGCTCTAGGTATTTTAGAATGGACGGGAATTGAAATCCCACGTAGATCCCCATTCTCCTGTGCGGGCCCATAGAGGTTCGCTTGGGTGGAGAAATTGGTGTGTATACAACACATTCAAATTTCCATAGATGGGAGATACATGGTTGATCTCCACGTACAAATTGGAGTGGGGAGGTGGTATGATATACAGTTGGACGTAGTTGAACTAGGTCAATAACATGAAGAACTGCATGACCCCAACAAGATGTGGGTAAATTGCATCCTTGCAATAATGGCCTTGTAATGAGTTTGATTCTCTTTACTAGAGATTCTGCCAAACCATTTTATGTGTGAACATATGGAACAGAATGTTGTACTTCAATTCCTTGAGCCATACAATAATCATTAAAGGCTCAAGATGAAAATTTAGCACAATTGTCCATATAGATACTTTTTATCCTATATTTAGGATAATTCGCTTTTAATCTTATGGCTTGCGTCATAAATTTAGCGAAAGCATGGTTACGTGTTGGTAGTAAACACTCGTGAGACCATCTAGTAGATGCGTTAATCAAAACCATGAAATATCTAAATGGACCACATAATGGTTGAATGGGGCTACAAATATCTCCTTGAATACATTCAAGAAACCTTAATGGCTCATCATGGATCTTAAGTGGTGAAGGCCACAAGATTAGCTTTCCTATAGCACATGAAGTGCACACAAAATCATCAGATTTTGGAAATTTGGCATCTTTTAAATCATGACCAGTGTTATTTTTAATTATTTTATACATTATCCCTATTCCAGGATGGCCTAGGCGTGAATGCCAGGTCGAGAATGTATCAACATTCTAGAAAATCACCTTGTATGCAACATA
>VSTD030003501.1:0-10863 GCA_008808055.3 Sporobolus alterniflorus | reverse complement strand
AAAATAGATATCATATTATTGAGCTAAAATATTTTAAAGTTTTTTTACTATCCAAGATGATATGACAGGTGATGTTAGAGGGATGCTAATGTGTCATGTGTTGATTGGTTGATGATGTGACATAGTTATATGTTAAGAGAAGTCCCTTTACTAGGTCACACAAATATAAGTATAAGTATAGATAATTTGTTATAGAATCTACATTTGACAGTTGTTTCAACCAAGCAGCTTTCTGTTTTTCCAGAACTGACAACTCACAGTAGCTTTTTCACAACTGACAGCTAGAATTAGATTTTCAGAAATCCAAAACCAAACATATCCTAATTTTTGCTAGCAAATTAGAAGTCACTAAGGGGGTATTTGTTTACAACTTTTTATCATTTTTATTAGTTTTTGAGAGATCCAAAAACTGGATGGTCCGCAAAGTGAGAAGCTGGAATCACCTTTCCATAAGTTTTTTAGCTTCTCGCTTTCGGGACCATCGAACTTTTGGATCTCTCAAAAGCTAATGCATAAAAGTGACGAAAAGTTAAAACAAACACCCCCTAAATAAACTGATGAGTGTCAGAGTCATGGGAAGAGATGACCTATGGACAAGATACTGATTCCCCCACATAACACACTGCTTTACTATTTTCAACAACTTTTTTAAATGGTCGGATCCACCTAGCATCGTAGCAATGGTGAGGGGAGGTAACGGAGGAGGATCTCTCAGACCCAGGGTAACCTGATTCCTGACGCAAAGATCCACCTCACGGTCGCCTCTAAAAGCTGTGTCTCGGGCACCGTTACCTTCCACCTCCAAGCACCAGTCATCGCTTTGTGAGCGAGCTCATGCTCAGCATCGACACCAGCTGTCTTAGCATCTTTAGCGGAACCGGTTCCTCTGCAGTAATTACAAAGGGATTTGACCCGCTGACAGGTGGATCCCCGCGGTCTTTAGCAACCAGAGGAGCGGAAGTTGGGATGGACACTGTCCTGTCGGAGACCGCGTCTGAGGGCAAGGCCCTGACTGATGCCTGGGACTACAAGGGCCGTCCCGCTACCCGCGCCACCACCGGTGGCTGGGGATGCGCCGCCATGATCCTAGGTAGCCATTTCGCTTCATGGTACATCACGGCGAGAGTCAGTAACCCAGCCGTCGTTTTTGTTCTTGCTGTGTCGACACGTGTAAGATCAATGCCTTTTTTCTTTGGTGTGGTAATTAATTGGCTAAGCAATGAATGAACGAATGAAGGTGCGGAGCTATTCGAGCGTATGACTGACGCTGGGTATGGCGGGGAACCTGGTGCCGTACATGACCGGCACCATGCACCTCGGCAATGCCGCCGCGGCTAACACGGTGACCAACTTCATCGGCAGCTCGTTCATGCTTTGCCTCCTCGGAGGATTCATCGCTGACACCTACCTCGCCGCTACCTCACCATCGCCATTTTCACCGCCGTCCAAGCCACGGTTCGTCGCCTGGCTGCCGTGCTAAAAAAAATATAGCATGCCAATCGTGTGAGTGATAGGACGGACGCGCCGTTTTTTATGTATCCACAGGGCGTGATGATCTGAAAATCACTCCTCTGCAGTCGACTTCTCTCTGCCGTCGTCATTGCGTGCGGGCTCGCGTGGGGGACTGGTCCCGTGTGGCGGTGGCACGGGGCAACTGCAGAGGATCTCAATTTGATGATCTTAAGACGATCTTCGCCTGCCGGCGTGCTCGGACGCCAAGGGTGCAGGCCCCGACTGCATGCCGGCCAACGGCTCCCAAGCTCGGCGTGCTGTACCTGGGCCTGTACCTGACGGCGCTCGGCACGGGCGGGCTCAAGTCGAGCGTGTCGGGCCATGGGTCCAACCAGTTCGACGACAGCCACGACGGCGAGCGCAAGAAGATGCTGCGCTTCTTCAACTGGTTCTACTTTTTTAAGATAAACGCTTTTTTTGGCGTGGCCTCACTGAGGCAGGGTGCGGGACGGGGTTCGAATCCCCGCCGGCCCAAACTCTCCTGGCGTCGGTAGCCACTGGGGCTCGCCGTCACCGTGCTGGTGTACGCGCAGGACAACGTGGGCCGGCGCTGGGGCTACGGCGTCTGCGCCGTCGGCATCCTTCTCTGGATCGCCGTGTTCCTGTCGGGCACGAGGAAGTACCGGTTCAAGAAGCTGGTTGGGAGCCCGCTCACGCAGGTGGCCGCCGTGATCGTTGCCGCCTGGAGCAAGCGCGCGCTGCCGTCCGACCTGGACGTGCTCTACGACGTCGACGACGCCACCGCCGCCGGCGCCGACGTCAAGGGGAAGCAGAGGCTGCCACACAGCAAGGAGTGCCGGTACGAACGAACAGTCTCTTTCCCTCTAAAAAGAATGAGCAATATCTGCCCATTCCGTTTCAATTTCTTCCGCGATTAATCTAACTCAAATACTACTCATTCGTCGCTACTAGTATAGTGACACGAACGTCTACTGATACGAAAAGTTAAACTGACGAGCAGATTCAAACAATTAACTTTTTGAAAGAGGATTATTAGTGACCTCCGTTCCTCGCACGTTTCACGATCGATCCGTTCGACGAGTTTTATTGGAGGAGATGCATGATCATATCCTCCTTGTCCAGTGCATGCGGGTCACTGGTGCACACGGAGATCGATATATGTCTACATTTGGAGACCTATATACTCCATAAAAAATCAGAAACGACAAACATTTGAGACGGATGGAGTAACTATATAAATAAGACCCACTAAAAATCATTTAAGCCAATTTTCTTAACATTCAAGATATCTACATTAGCATCAAATGAGATTATGTCACACTCTAATATCGTCATCTGCCACACCATTTTACATAATAACAAAATTTTAAAATGAATTATCTCACTCATATGATATCCATTTAAAATTCCATTTTTACCGTTTTGTTCTACATGATAAGACCAACAAAACTAGATATCGCTTGCATATATTTTTTTAAAAAAATT
The DNA here is from genome assembly GCA_008808055.3 of Sporobolus alterniflorus. Taxonomy (NCBI): domain Eukaryota; kingdom Viridiplantae; phylum Streptophyta; class Magnoliopsida; order Poales; family Poaceae; genus Sporobolus; species Sporobolus alterniflorus. Next base: position 7,905 of record VSTD030003501.1, on the reverse strand, counting down.
AAATTAACGGATTAATGCTTTAAATCTCCAACATCCATTTCTATCAGCTGAATCGACCACATGAATTTTCTTCATTTTTTGGTACAGTAAGATTCACATCAGTCCAATTGGCATCACCTTTTCCCTTTCACCTCCCCGGTGGCGTCTCTCCTCGAACCGACGTTATCACACCGCCCCGTCGTATTACGCTTCCTTCTTATTGAGCCAAGACGAGCTCACTGCCTCAACTTCATCTTTCGGTAATGTTTTATCCCGTCACCTCCCCTCTCGAGCCGAAACTGAAGCATTGAATCCGCACCACCGCTGCAGTTTACCCTCTCAGACTTCTCGACTCTCACCCTCCGCTACTATAAAAAGATCATTTCAATTTTGCCCACTCTCCCCCCCATTTAACCACGTCTCCGTTTTACCTCCTCCCTAGCCAGAGCACCATGCCATCAGAGCTCTACCCGCCGTTGTCGTTCCCTTTTACCACTATCTCATCCCTATTGTCCCTCTGCATAATGACATCCACGACGACAAACTTGCCGACCCTCTTTCGATTTCCTCAGTATGTGAATTTACGTAAAAAGATATTTTAAAATATCGTAGCATCACACGGGATTATAAACTAGTATAAGACAATAGAGCAGGCGGCCCCTTATAGCCAGGTTGTAGGGCAATTTGCCATATAAATATTCGGAGAGCTCATCATTGGTGGGCCAGACATTCACATCGCAGGCCATCACAAATAATTATTTTGCTCATCTTCCTCTATCAATTTAAGTTTTTTCTAACATGTATATTAAATCAATATGGTATTACACGTAGACGTCTCAAGTTCAAATCCTAGCAGATGCGATTTGCACCCACAAGAGCTACACATGAGGGGTGTTAAATTATAATTGAATTGCCCATATTTTTTCATCAGCTTAAGTTTTTTGGTACAACTAGTTAGTGTGTGATAACCTGCATCCCTGTCACTCACACATGCGTGTATGCATAGTTAAGTTAGCTAATACGGTTGAAGCTTTGGTGAATTGTCCATTCCCAACTCTTCCTTTTCAGTGGCATATGGTTGTTCAACTATATTACGATTTTAAATATAGGCATATAGTACCTCAATCCACACAGTAGAGTAAGATAGATGGAACAGATGCTAATAAAAGAGGAACAATGCGAGCGGTTGTCTCAGAAGCATGGATTCAAAACCGTTGGAAACCAATTGGTTTTGCGGTTTTCCGACAAAACCAGTCAGCATTGCTTTGTTTTTTAAGAAAACCAAAGTGGGTATTGTAGAAAAAATGATTTATTGGTCGGATTTTTAGATTTATCGATTGATTTTTTATGGTTTTGAAAACACGTTCAGAAGAAGGGATGATTCACCGAGGACCGGCTCATGTGTGTTCTTAGTCACAAGATCACTGCGTCCTGGAATCCCAAAGGACTACTGGTGTGAATAAAGTGAGAGCCACACGGGAGGAGCAGGAGCAAGATCACGAAGCAGCAGCAGAGCTGACGCGAGCACATACGTGCTTAGGATGGTCCAGCACCTATAGTGACCGATGACTGATAGAGATTATGAAAGGCAACAACGATAACACTGGTGGCGTTTTGCTTGGCCTGAAAAAGGTCAAGAACAGTGTGTGGCTGTTGGCTCCACGACACGCGGATGCGGACACGGGTGGTGATGTAAACGGGTGGAGCGATCGTCGAGACGTAGCCCGTAGCTGTTGCCAATCGCCACGGGACTAGTCGATCCGACGCCTAGCCACTTGCATTTACTAGTACTCATTACTATACATGTGTCACTTCTGTCTGTCTCGTGTTAGCGCGCACACACGAACGTATGAGGATACTTTGATCCGGGTGAAACGCTGCTCGTATACTGCTACATCATCGACCTGTTCAAGAGGAAGAACACACGGCATGCGTGCCTGCGTGTGACTAATTATTCCCAAAATATTTTAGCAGTAGTGTGTACTCAAAATTTGTTTGTGGCCTGCTGGGTAGCTAGATCAGCCAACTAGGATCAGTGATCGCATTACCTCAAAAATTAGAATCCGTGTGACGCAAGGAATTATTAGGTCCGTTTGCACCTGGGCCAGAAATACACTACTAATGTACCAATGGGTTGTAAGTTACGGTGGCTACTAGCAACTAACCTGTCATTACTAAAGTGCCGCTAGAGTGACAGCACAGTAGCGATTGAAAGAATACGTCTATCGCTACAGTGGCCCCTAATAGCGATGGGCGTATTGACGTCATTCATCCGTCATTAATATGGGGCCACAATAGCGACGGATAAGCTGACGTCAATTCATCCGTCACTGTTGGATGAAAATCTGCATTCAATTTATAGTTTTAAAACACATTCTGCATTCACTTAATCAAAATTGCAGGCTACAAATCAGAAGTTCATAACATATATATAACACAGATTTCATACATCTAATAACATATATATACACAAAGTTCATTTATCTAATATAATTTGCATTAAGTTCAACAAAAGCTAAATAATAGACATCTATGAGTAGCTGCCTGTGGTCTCCTCCTTCTTGACTGCCTCCTCCTCTGCCTTAGCCAATCGGTCTGCTAACTGTCGAATCTGATCATAAATTTATATAGTTTAATTAGTAATTATAAGAATGGTAATAAATAAAGTTAGCATTTAAACATCTGTGCTCAACTTATTCTTGGCCACCATCGCCGACTTCTTGTGATGGTTAATTAATTGTATTAGGATTTTATTGTCCTCCTCCGCCTTAGCCAACATCTATTCTAACAACCAAATCTGATCATGAATTTATATAGTTTAATTAGTAATTATGATACTAGTAATAAATATACTTATTTGAATACTTATACTCATCTTTTCAATGTGGTGACAACAATCATCCGGGTCAAAGGACTTAGAATCCATGTGTCAAACATTTTAAGGTCAATAGAAGACTTATCATCATTTATGTCAAACATTGAAATGTCAACAAAGGATTCATCCTCCTCTTTCTCATGCATGGGAGGAGTTCATGGCTGATCTAAACAACATAAAGTCATAAACAATTAATCTATGCAATAATTTGGTCATATAAGCAACAATTATGTCGATGCAACAATTTGATAATATAAGTAACAATTAGATGTATGCAACAATTTGGTAATCTATCCAACAATTAATGTAAGCAACATAAGATCATAAGCAATAATTAGGTCTATGCAATAACTTGATAATCTATCCAACAATTAATCTAAGTAGCAATTAGGTCACAAGCAACAATTAATCTACGCAACATAAGGTCATAAACAATAATTAGGTCTATGCAACAATTTGGTAATCTATCCAATAATTAATCTAAGCAACATAAGGTCATAAACAACAATTAGGAATATGCAATAATTTGGCAATCTATCCAACAATTAATTTAAGCAACATAAGGTCACAAGCAACAATTAGGAGGTAGGGGTGGACCTCGATGGCGGTGGGGGAGGACCTTGACGGTGGTGGAGGCGCGCGCGGAGGAGGAGCGGGCGCACGACGTGAACCTCAACGGCAGGCGCACGGGTGGCGTGGACCTCAACGGTGGGCATGCGGGTGGCGTGGACTTCAACGGTGGAGGCGGTCGGCATGGCACCGTCGTGGAGGCGGTCAACGCGGTGTCAAGGCGGTCATGAATGAGGAGTGGTCGGTGAGGCGCTGGCATGGAGGCGGTTGGTGTGGCATCAAGGCGCATGCGGAGGAGGAGCGGTCAGTGAGGCGGTCGACGCAGCATCAAGGCGGACGCAGAGGAGGAGCGGTTGGTGAGGCGCCGGCATGGAGGCGATCGATACGACATCGAGGTGGACGTGGAGGAGTGAGCACCGACGGATGTGTGACAGGGAAATAAATTGTAGCCAGGGTTAGGGTTTAGGGGTGTCACACACTTAAAAAGAAGAATTATAGCGATGGACGGGATTGATTACGTCAGTGCGACCGTTGCTACAGATGAATGGTAGGGATGGACATGATGATGCCATCAATGCTCGTTGCTATAGATGAATAGTAATCAACATCTGTCATTACTAACCAAGGCTTGTCGCTACTGTGGTTATACCCATCGCTACAATTTTTTTTAAATGAGTTTAGAACAAATTGATCCATTTGATATATTACATAATATGATCGAATAAATTGATCCATTTAATGATTGAGAATTGATACTACATAATATGATATACTATATAATACGGTATATTATACAATATGATATATTACACAATATGATACATTACACATACTACAACTGGTAATACAACTACACATATATACTACAACTAATTAACTAATCAAAGGCATCGTCGTAGAACTGTCGCTGCCATCGTCGCTCCCGTCATTGTTGTCATCGTTGTCGTCGTTGCTCCCATTGTTGTCGTCGTCGTTCTCCGAGTTGGTTTTGTCACCATCGTCGGAGCAGGGTCGCCAGGTGAGTTCCTCCTTAGAAGAGACCTCCACCTCCAATGAGGAGAAGGAGTCGTCGCCGTCATCACCATCGTCGTCGCCACTGGGCCGTCGCTTCTTTGACGTCGTCGTGGACATCTCTTCTTTCTCATCGGCATACTTTCACTTGCTCTTCTTGGAAGCCATTGGAGTCGCCGCCAAATGGAATGTTGTCAGTTATAAGTGTCAATATTTCGGTTTATATGAAATCGCTGGGGACCATTCCAATAAGGCACGCACGGCTGTTTAGTGAAGAGGCGCGACGCTTGAACTCTCAATAGCGATGAGCAATATCTACGTCAGCATCACCTGTCACTGCTGTGGTTCTCAGTAGTGACAGACGTAACTGATATCAGCTTTCGTCCGTTGCTATTGACTTCACGGGCCACTAACGTCAAAGCCGTCCATCACTACTACGACGCATGACCACTATAGTGATGAGTAAAATTAGGCTCATTACTACAACAAAATATGACCACGCGACTACAATGCCCAATTTTAGTGATATATATATACTCGTCCTCGATCTACTATACTTGGGTAGGATCTGAAACACAACAACGACAATGGTCAAAGCATGATGCGCCACAACCACAAAACATAAAACTTTCCTAGCCACCTGCCAAACCTAAAAAAGGCCACACACATGCATGGTCGGTCCAACTCCATGATCACTCACCATACTTGGTCGACGCAAATTCGACGGTAGAACAGGGTCCATGGAACTCACTTTTTGACTTGCGACTCTGATTGATTGCTTTGATCGGCTCAGCTGCACTTTGAAGGGACGGTTGGCGAGCTTGCGTTATTAGACACTACAAGTCTTGTCTGGCTGCAGGAGTTGGGCATTGGACGGGCGAGGTAACGCCTCTCCGTGATCAGCTTGCGTTATTAGACACTACAAGTCTTGTCTGGCTGCAGGAGTTGGGCATTGGACGGGCGAGGTAACGCCTCTCCGTGATCAGCTTGCGTTATTAGACACTACAAGTCTTGTCTGGCTGCAGGAGTTGGGCATTGGACGGGCGAGGTAACGCCTCTCCCTGATCATGATGCAGATGCAGTATATTTGAAGGGACGGTTGGGTAGCTTGCGATATTAGACACCACGGCGCTTCCACTTTCTAGAAAAAAATCTTCCATTTTTTGTCCGCAGCCTTCCTGTTGGCTGTTGCGGGGCAATTTGTTGTGTTCACGGCCAGGGCCACCCCAAATCTCACACGCTCAGGAATTTTATTTTAATTTTTTTATCTCAGATGTAAATGATGGTGTTTGTATGTCTTATATGTTTTAATATTAGATCTATTTTCTAATCGCAGTTTTTAAAATCCATCTATTTTATTATAAGAAAGTGGATTTAATTTTAAAATATTAAAAGATGTAAAGAAAGTGATTTACATCTGAGATAAAAAAAAAATCCGCTCACGAGACAGGAGAGCACACGCAGAATCGAACGAAACGAGCAGGTGGTGGCGCCACTGCTAAGTCGCAGCCATCACCAGACGAGACGGTATTACTAGAGACGATGGAGCTGTCAATGTGCCATTCGTCATTTGGAATGGAGAAAACTAAACTGTTTGTTGACCGTACAAAAATTTTAAACGCTCTGCTTATAACTTCTGTAAATTGATAATGCCCCAGCAATTACTTTTCACTGTCATCTAAAAACCAAGACACTAATGACGAGGTGGTGAATGCGCAGGTTCCTTGACCACGCGGCCATCGTCGACCGAGAGACGCCGTGGGCCACGGCAAGCAAGTGGACGCTGTGCACGCGGACGGACGTGGAGGAGGTGAAGCAGGTCGTGCGGATGCTGCCTATCTGGGCGACGACCATCATGTTCTGGACCATCCACGCGCAGATGACCACCTTCTCGGTGGCACAGGCCGAGGAGATGGACCGCCGCCTCGGCGGCTCCGGGTTCCAGATCCCGGCCGGCTCGCTCACCGTCTTCCTCATCGGTTCCATCCTGCTCACCGTGCCCGTCTACGACCGCCTCGTCGCGCCCGTCGCGCGCCGCGTCACGGGCAACCCGCACGGCCTCACGCCGCTCCAGCGCGTCTTCGTCGGCCTCTTCTTCTCCGTCGTCGGGATGGCCGCGGCCGCGATCATCGAGCGCCACCGGCAGACGACCTCGGAGCATGGTGTCGTGCTCACCGTGTTCGTGCTCATGCCGCAGTTCGTCCTAGTCGGCGCCGGCGAGGCGTTCACGTACATGGGCCAGCTCGACTTCTTTCTGCGCGAGTGTCCCATGGGCATGAAAACCATGAGCACGGGGTTGTTCCTCAGCACCTGCGCCATCGGATTCTTCTTCAGCACGCTGCTCGTCACCGTCGTGGACAAGATCACGGGCCACAGCGGCCGCGGCGGCTGGCTCGCGGACAACCTCAACGACGGCAGGCTCGACTACTTCTACTGGCTGCTCGCCGTCATCAGCGTCATCAACCTCGGTATGTTCACGGTCGCCGCCAGGGGGTACGTATACAAGGAGAAGCGCCTGGCGGATGCCGGCGTCGAACTGGCCGACGAGGAGGTATTCGCCGTCGGACACTGACGCTGCCACGCTCCGATCCCCTGCATACATGGCGCACAATGTGTCCTTGTATAACTCGATCGCTTTTTTGTGTGTTTTGAATTGTTTTCACGTGTATTTTGGTGGGGGTATGCGTGATGTGTTTTGGCAAAGTACCCGTCGTACCCACATACGCGGAGCTAAGTGATTAGTGTACGTGAGGATAAAGAAATGTAGATAGAACCGAAACTCTAGGACGTCTTCGCACGATAGCACGACACTGTGCGGACTGGGGGAGTGGCCGATTCGGATTTGGATTCTGACTCTTGGAGGAGAAGGAAGCAAAGGTGGTGGCGGTGGTGAAGCGTGGGCACGATGACCTCCGACGACAAATCTAGCTATAGAAGATTTTAGGGGGGGGGGGGATGGGCAGCTGTGAGGGCAAGGGGTGGTGCCGGAGGGGCGGCCTGCTGGAGAGGCGTTGGGAGCAGAGGTCGCATGCGTTGGGAGTGGAGGTCGCAGGCGTCAGGAGGTGTCGAGAGGTAGACAAAGGCTGACCAAGTGCTCCCCGCTTAACATGTGATCGGTCGTGATTTAGGGACCTCCTAGATAGAAATGCACAGAGTAATAATTGCCAAGTTGTGAGCCTAAATTACAACCTGCTATAAAAGGAGCCTCAATTACAAGTGTAAAATTGATGCAAGTTGGGATAGATCATACGAGTGACGTTTCATATACTCTCGCTATCAATAAATTGTCTAAGATATGGGTGTAAAAGTTCTTCTATCCTTGGTAGAGTTGATTCAGTGCAATTTTAATTTCAAATATGTATAACCTCAAATCATCCGGAATGAGTACCAAAGAAAATAGGGGCAATTGCAAAATCAATCCTCTTTTGGATTCTAATTCTGAAAATAGTTCACTTTTTAGGACTTTGTAA
>VSTD030003499.1:0-10864 GCA_008808055.3 Sporobolus alterniflorus | reverse complement strand
AAACATAACTAACCAAGTATGAACCCAAATCCTAAAGTATAAGGCTTAGGTACAATATTAAAGCATGTAGGGCAATGTGTATACTAGAGAAAGAAAGAGAGAACATAGGATCAATATGGTCAAGAGTCACTTGCCTTGCTCTCCCGCTTGCTGCTGCTCAAAGTCTTGAACCTTGAGCCCCTGGAGATTCTTGAAGTATTCGGTGCCTAACGGTAGCGATCAGAAATAGGCAACTCAAGCAAACAAATAAACAGTACACCAAAGAGTGACTAATGTCTAAACAAACAGTACCAAAAGATGCTACTCATCGCTACAAATGCGTGAGCGCAAGAATCACCTAAATCGGAGCTACGATTAAGAAGTTATGAAGGTTTGAAGTTAATAGATTGAATAGGTAATTAGTATTAATAAATTAATTAAGAAAAGGACCTAATTGTAATTATAAAAAGTTAAATAGGGACCTAAATGTAAAATTACATGGACTAAAATATAATTTCAAAAAAGTTTGGGGGTGTTTTTGCAAAATTCTAGGCGCCGACTATTTTCCAGATTTATTGAATTATTTTTCTATTGAAAATTCAGTGAACCGAGTCTACGGCACGGTGGACCGAGTCCACGGCCGCAGCTCACTGCGGTCCACCAGTTTCATTAAACTGTGGCCATCGGCGCTTGGATTAACGACACAGATTAAATCAATCGAAGGGGTATCGGCCCGTCTAATCGTGGCTGTGGGCTCAGGATCTGACGACGAGAAGACTATGGCCGAGGAAAGCGGCGGCACACTCAGCTCACGGCGGTGGCGCCATGGAACTCTGGCGAGCTCGTGATTCTCAGCGTACGGGGCACCAAATTGAGTTCCGTTTCTTCCTACGGCACCGCATTGACAAGAAGAGCTCGACCCACTAACCTTTAGGTGGCAGTGATCGACGGGGACATCGAGCGGTGATGGCTTCTTCGTTGCGACCTTGGCCGGTGTCGAGGAGCTCCTCCGGTCCACCTCCGGCTTCAAGAACAGGACGAGAAGCTTGATGACGTCCACCTCTCGCTCCTATGCCAGTTCAATGGCTCCAATCGGTGACGAATAGCTCGAATTTGGTGGCAGCTAGGATTCGTCGGGTTTTGTGCTTTGCAGGGCACAAATCTGAGCTACGAGGTGTGCTATTTATAGGGGGTTTTAGATAGAGCCATAGACGGCAAAATTCCTAACACTTTCGTAGTTTGAATTGAACTCAATTTCTCAAAGATTTGGAAGAAACCAAGAAAGGGCCAGAATCAATTTCAGTTATGATATGAATTTTCAGTTTCCGGTCGGTTTAGCGACGGTTAAGGCAAAATCCTTACCCGGGTAGGGTATCGGGTTAGCCGGGTTACGGTCGGGTAAGCCGAGTTAAGCCAGAGGAGGGCAAAATCCTTATCTTGGGATGGGTTAGCCTTACCCCTTACCTCGGGCTGGGTTAGTTGGGTTAGAGGGTTAACCAGTTTGGGTCAGCAGGGTCAGGTTAGGCCGGGTTAGGCCTTATCCCTTGCCCCAGATCGGGTTAGCTTTCTGTTTACGAAATATTTTATAAATTTAAACCATTTCGATTCAAATTCAAATTGAAACTATGAACGACTTCTACTCATGAAACAAAATACGGGAGCACTTCATCACACAGTAAAATATGCAATGACATGAATGCAAGAAACGTAATTATTTATTCGTACAAATAATTCTTTAAAGTTTTATTTTCTTGTCAAAATCAGGGCGTTACAAACCTAGCCCCCTTAAAATGAATCCCGTCCCCGAGATTCAGATGGATCGGAAATGAAACTTGGAAACTCTGCTTTCAACTCCTCTTCTCTTTCACATGTAGCTTCTTCCTCGATATGGTGACTCCATTGCACCTTGCACATCTTGATTTTTTTGTTCTGCGTAACTCTCTATGACATCTCGAAAATCTTGATAGGGTACTCTTGACAAGAAAGGTCTTCGTTGGCATCCAAATCTTCCATAGGCAACTGCTCTTCAGGCACACGCAAACATTTCTTCAGTTGAGAGACATGAAATACATCATGCACATCAGACAACTATAGCGGCAACTCCAATTGGTAAGCTACTACACCTCTCTTCTCCAGAATCTCAAATGGTCCAATGGATATTGGTACGACACAAACCTCTCATAGGTGACACCTTGAGGTAAACAAAATCTCCAACTTCAATGCTTAGTTCTCTCCTCCTATGATCGGCGTAGCTCTTTTGTCTTGATTGCGTGACTCAAAGGTTCTCCCTAACCATGCAAACTTGCTTCTCGGCTTCTTCCAGCATGTCGGGTCCAAAACCTTCCGTTCTCCAGTCTCATTCCAAAACAACAAAGTTCCACATCTACATCCATATAGCATCTCAGATGGTGCCATCTTTAGACTCTTTTGATAACTATTGTTGTAGGAGAACTCGGCATACGACAGACTCTTATCCCAACTTCTTCCATATTGTAGAGCACAAGCTCTCAGCATGTCCTCCAGAATCTGGTTTACTCTTTAGGTTTGACCATTGGTCTAAGGATGATAAGAAAAACTAAAGCACAATTGGGTATCCAAGGTTTCACGCAACCTCTCCCAAAACCTTGAAGTAAACTATGTCCCACTGTCAGACATAATCTTCTTTCGCACTCCATGCAGACAAACTATCCTCAACATATACAACTCTGCTAGTTATGGTCTAGAGTACGTGGTCTTGACAGGTATAAAGTGAGCCACCTTGGTTAGTCGATCCACAATTACCCAAATGGAATCATATCCTGACTGAGTTCTTAGCAAACCCATGATAAAATCCATGTTAATTTCTTCCTACTTCCACTCAGGCACTTGCAATGGCTATAACAATCCAGCAGGTCATTGATGTTCAGCCTTGACTCGTTGACAAGTGTCACAAAGAGCAACATACTCGGCAACGCCTCTCTTCATTCCATACCACCAATAAGGGGCCTTGAGATCATGTTACATCTTATTCCCTCCTAGATGAATGGAATAAGCAGACTCATTGTCATACCCTGGTCCGAGAGGGTGGAACCGAAGCCTCTATATGTGTGCCCAGGATGTTCAATTCACACATACAGTAATAATATAATACAGATGTAATGTTTGATAAAACATAGTACGTATTTATTACATAATGACCCGGGGGTCTTGAAAATGTTTACACAAATGTAGCGGAACTAAGCATAGCTTGAGCCTTCACATGCAACAACCAGTGGAGAGGCCCGCCTAACAACCGTCTTCAGGATTCTACTGATATCCCAGATTCCCATCCTCGATTTCATCTAAACAATGATGCAGGCATGTTTGAGTAGACTTATGGTTGCTGCTCCACAAGTATAGGAAAATTATGACATGTAGGCTAACAAAAGGGAGGCCAGACTCGGTTTTATATGCAGAAGATACTGGTTAACAACTATGCCTTAAGTATCCTAGTAATAAGTAGCAACTCATCTCTTCAAGCTAACGATCTTGATTGTGCCACAGAGTCTCACCGTGATAGACCCACAACCTAATAAAGCCCACTTCGACACAACCCAACCCAAGACTTAACCATTACCCATCCCAGGTTTCCACTAATCATGTGAGGGTCCATGCCGCACATGACCATAATCGTGGCTATTATAACAGTTTTACACACTACAGAGGTTGTACATGTTACCCATGAGTCGTGATTATCCCCTTGGATAGCTGAATACTCATATCGACGAGCACCCTTACACACTTCTGAGGTGTGTGCTAGGAAATCACTACAAGATTGTTCAATGGTTTTATCTAGCTTGTAACGTACCCACTGAGGTTTCACCGTCAATGTGAGCATCGCACCCACCCGGAAGCCCCCTCTTGTGTCATATGGGTTCAGCCATCACAACCTCACCCACACCATCCCATGGTTCAACCATCGCAGCGTCACTAAACATCCCAACGGTTTGCCATCACAACTTCTCTGCACAACCGGTTGGTACGCCAACACTAGACTCTACCACATACTACGCCAGGCCGTACCCATATAGGTTCATGGTTGTACTATTTTCATGGGTGGTCGCTCTAGTCCTTACATTTGGGTATGATAACAAACCATGGGCTTCCAGCATCGCACCGGACAAAAGCCTTGAACCGCCAGTATCGCACCGGCAAGTTCCCAATCCCGTCACCCCAAATCCTATTCTTCATACTATTAGGATCCAAATAACCATAATAGTGACAGGGGTGACCTAAGCATAAATGATATAACCATAATCACTACCCAAACCCATACCATGACATGCTAGGCTAAGCAATTTCTAAGCCTATGACAACTACCCAAATACTTCTATGGTTTGAAGGAACGATAATTCAATTCTAGTCAACCCTAACATAGGTGCGTAGAACAGACCTTTCTATCATGTATTTCTAATTCTACAGAATAGAGTGAATACTCATAGGTGCAACATGTTCAAGGTAACCCTAACATACGGCACCGACACAGCGTTACCTCTCGTGAAGTGAACATAAGCAATCAATCAATAAAATGCAATAAACATGGGTTATATGAATGAACAAAAAGAAAGAGGGAGTGATTCCCAGAATTTTGGCGAAAGAATCACTGAATTTGGAGTTGTGGTTGAAAAGTTATGAAGGTTTGAAATTCCAGGGGCTTTTCTGCAAATTTTCTGAGAAAATCAAAAAATTGGATTTTATGGAATTATTTTTGGATGGCAAAATAGGCGGTGTCGAAAAGTGCTGCTCCAAAGCAGTCAACATGTGTGCAGCACCACCAGAAGCTGGAGTAGACACTAACTCCCAACAAACCTTCGAATTTGGATTCTTCCTGCACACCACATCCTTATGGTTCTGGCTGCATAGAGAACACCTCCCAGTCCACTGACACTCAGCACGTCGATGTGCATCACCACAACAGAAGCACACCAATCCCATGCCGGGCTTAGGAATAGCACGGTATTGTGGAGTAGTTCCCCGGTGAAGTACTACATTGATAATTCTATGCGCTTGTGGAGCTGCATATGAAATATCAACAACAGTGTGAGCCTCCACCTTGTTGAGGTACTCTTTTTGAGTTGCCTCGGCCTTGGCCTGCTCGGCATCATGGGCGCGGGCGGTTACCATCATGTCAGAGACTCGTGCTGCCCAGGCAGAGGAAATGACCCATGAAAGGGTCGTCCTACTAGCTACTGCTCTCAGGGAAGTGGACGAAGTGACTCGGAGGGTCTTCATTTTAGAGGGCGAGCTCGGGGCTGCGCATCAGGCTTGGAGAGCGGCCGAAGAGAAACTCCCAAACCAGGGTAGGGGTAGAGGAATAGTGTGAATGCCTGGTCCATGAGCTTACTCTTCTGAACCTATGAGGGTCCGAGTTGTGTATGACCATAACCGGTGCTCCACCGCAAGCCCTCCCTGCATAAGGGAATGCAGTTTGAGGCTGCCCACCACACTGAGGTGGTTATGCGGCTGTCCACACTTTGGGCAGATGTGTCTCTGGCCGCCCAGTCCATAATGGGATGCTTGCCATTAACGTTTTCCAAGCGGGTGTTGTGGGAGAGATGGTTGCCAGGTTCCAGGAGCGAGCAAAGTGGTGCTCACGCCTTGAGACTTCTGGCTCGAGGGTCTACGACCTTGTCCTTGGGCCAGCGAATGGCCGAGTTCAGTTGGTCGCTTACCTAGAGGAGGTCGTTGGGCAACTTCAGGTAATACAGGATGAGCATCAGGCCCTTCAGAATTCGGCCACCCGAGTCCAGGACTTGGTGCTAGAAAGGTCTGGTGAAGCGTCCTTGCGGTGAGGGTTCAAGCCGTGGCAGTTGATCACCACCGTCTCGCTGGATTATGACAGGCGATAGGCTCCCTCAGGGTGCCCATGGTGAACAGGTAGGGTTTTGGCCATTCCTGACATTGGTTGAGTTTATCTTTTGATGCGTCATTGATTTGTCCGTGGTTGCTTTGTGTAGGCCCATACCTCCCCCTTCTCCTCCTCACCCCACCGCGGTGACATCGGTAGCGGTGGCGGCTGAAGAGTTGTAGGAGCTGCTCCTGGCACAGGAGGAGGCGCTTGTCACGTGGGGGGCTGTGTCCGGTGGACTCCGAAAGCCTGTGATAGTTATCATACTCAAATCTAAGGACCGGTTCATAGAGCGGCCACCCATGAAAATAGTATAACCATAGACCTATATGGGTACGACCTCGTGTAGTATGTGGTAGAATCTAGTTTGGCGTACCAATCGGTGGTGCAGATTGAGTGGACTCTCTTGGGATCTACCTGGTTGGGAACGAGTGGGTAAAGAAGTGGATTCTCCTGAGAACCACACGGCACAAGAGGGGGCCCTTGGTAATCTGAACTGACACATCTGGTGAAACCTCAGCGGGTACACTACAAACTACGGGAAATCATTGAACAACCTTATACTGATGTCCTAGCGCACACCCCAGAAGTGTGTAAGGGTGCTCATCTGTACAACAAGTAGCTGGCTAGCAAGTATGATCACGACTCATGGGGAATGTGTACAACCTCTGCAGAGAGTTAAACTGTCATGACAGCTATGCTCACGGCCATGAGCGGCATGGACCCTCACATGATTAGTGGAACCTGAGTTAGGTTGGTTTGGTTGGGTCAGTTTTGGTCGGTCTTGTTGGTTAGGTTGATCCTCCGTAGTGGACTCTGTGGTGTGATTGATGTTCCGCTTTCAAGGTGTTGAGGTTTGCTTAGATAACTAGAAGCTTTTGGTATAGGTCAACATTGTTGCTTTCTGCGAGTCAAACCTAGTCAGCCATCCTTTCTGTAGCCTTCATATCATGTTTTTCCCGAACTTGTTGAGTAGCCATCATAAGTCTACTGAATCTTGCTTGCATCGTTGCTTTAGATGGCATGGGAGGCTGGAACCAAGAATTTCCAGTAGGGTGAAGATGAAGAGAGATAGGTGGGCCTCTCTAACGGTCAAGCATGTGGAAGCTGCGCTATGCTTAGTATATCCATTATTTGCTGCTCTGTAATTTTTTTGAGACCTACGGGTCATTATATAAGAGATATTACTCTATTGTAATTAAACATTTCATCTGATTATCATATTGTTGCTATACGTGTGATTTAAATGTCCTGGGCACACGTATGAAGGCTTCGGTTCTACTCTTTTAGAACCGGGGTATGACATTGGTTAACGGATCCATGGACCTTTTTCCACAATTTTTCCTTTAAGAAAATAATTCTGAAAGCTTTGGAAAAGGTCGGGTCCTGTAATTTTGCAGAAATGCCCCTTAGTTTTATTTTAATTATGTTTTACTCCCTGAAATTTTGCAAAACAACCTTAAACTTTTCTAAAATTATATTTTCACCCCTAAAATTTTGCATTTAGGTTCCTATATAGTTTTTCATAATTATGATTAGGTCCCTGCTTATTTAATCTTAATTATCTTTTAGATCTGCTAACTTTAAACCTTCATAACTTTTTAATCGTATCTCTGATTTAAGCGATTCTTTCACTCACGCATTCATAGTTATGAGTAGAACCCTTTGGTACTGTTTTTTAGACTTTAGGTACTGTTTGTTATACCGTTTTATTTATTTACTTTGTATTATCTGTTTCTAGTCGTTATCATTAGACACCGCCGATTTCGAGAACCTTCAGGAACTTGAAGATCATGTTGAACCTATGCTCTTTCTTCCTCTAGTTCACATATGAGCCTGCCTGCATTAAATTTGCTACCTATACCTTCATAACTTTAGGCTTTGGGTTTATGGTTGGGTAGATTTGCTTAGCCCTGTGGTCTTAAGTTTTTATATAAGTCTTCCATCTTTCATGATGTTGAGTTTGGCTTGTGTTTAGTATTGAGAGTTTTGCTCTTCCATCCATTGAGATGTGAGTTGACTGTGGTGAGGTTCGATGTTGTGGTTTGAACGAGGTTTGGAATGGTGGAGATGGTTAAGTCCGTCAGAGAATGTGGTTGCTCAAATTTACTAAGGACTGGGTCTTAGGAGTAGACACTCAGGTCAACAGGTGTTGCCACGTGTCCAGTATGGAACAACATGCTTACAAATTAGGGATGCTATAGGTAGCGAGTCTTGCTCAGTTACATGGAGAAAGGCACAGGAGGTGACCTAGATCCACATGGTGCAAGAGGGGCTCGAGGTTAGGGGAAACCTTGGAACTGCAAGTGAGGTTCGAGGTCAGGGGAAACCGTAGCAAAGCATGAGAAACTCCTGCAGTAAATTTTTGTAACGACATATAGTGATCTCTATGTCATACATCAAAGAAAGTGTAAAGAATGGCAAAAAGTAGGTTCTCTAGTCGCTTAGCTAGCGATGAAATCACGACGCGTGGGTAGATGGCGCTAACCTTTGCAAAATATACAACTATCATGAAAGTTAAGCTTGCGGTTACAAACGATCTGGGATCCTCTCGAGATTAGATGGTATGGTTTTGAGAATGGTTGGTTATGGTTTTTGGTGTAGCCTGTGTGGAATCGTGTGATCCATAGTGTCCCTTTTGGATCATACTTTGAAGATATTAATTCAAATTAATTAGGTAGTCTTAGCCTACAACTTTAACTTAGTAAATAAGTGTCAATAATTTAAGAGTCAAGGGTAGGTGTATTTCTGCTTTCAACCTTACTACAACTTTATCCTTATTATTATATTATGCATATCATTTATTTTCCTACACTTGTTGAGTACCAACCATAAGTGTACTCATCCTTGTTATTTCCCCTGCTACTCAAAAGATGAAGATGGTGTGGAATTCTTCGACAAGTTCTAGGCTTGCGCTACCCCAGTTGCATATTCCTATGGATTATGAAGTCTTCCGCTGTTTTACTTCTGTGAGAGTCATTTAGTCTTTTTAAAGACAATATTCGTATAATAATTATACTTTATTTGTGAAATTTGGAATTACTGTAAACACTTTTATCCGTATGTGTGGAATAAATATTCATGGGCACACATGTGATGAATATTCAATTTTGGTGCACGTCTTGAGATGGATCAATTGTTCGACCCCAACGCATATTCCAATGCTAGAATTACCCCGACCGTCGTAGGCCAGGGAGAAAACGTGCCCATGGAAACCCCAATCCTTTCCCATATTAGGGTTCGTATCATCACGTAGGCTGCCTCCTCTAGCCTTTGCCAGAGCAGGAACGAACCTCCATGAGAAAGGAAGGTACCTCCTCATCGCTGTAGGTAAGCCTCCGACAGGTCGCCGATCAGTTTCGCTCGCTCATGTGGATCGCCGCGCGGTCGCCAGTTTCCACCATGGTGGCTAGGGTTTCATGTGGAAGTAGAACAATTGGTACCACACTCACAGATACTAAATGTAATAGTTTTCTGATGGGATGGGAGTATGCTCCAGTTCATTCCTATCATAGAGGTAGAGAGAAGAGGACTCGAAGCGGGATGGCTGACATGACCCCTGATTACCAGCATACGGCTTCGTCGGTAACAACGATCAATAGCTTGCAGTTTGGGTGAAAAGCTCCCAAGTTTTCCCACTACACAAGCGAGAGAGAAGACGGTGACGGGCTGAAAGCTACTACACGGGGCAAAAGGCGACCATCTGGAAAGCTACTACACGGGGCAAAACTGCGTGCGTAAGCATTACTGTATAATCCCTTTTGGACAACCGCTTCAGGAAGGAACGGTCCGGCAGCATATGCATCAAAAGGATTCATCCTGCAGGTCGAGAACCGCTGAAAGCATGCAGGAGCCGTTGCCCAGGAAGAAAGGAAACAAAGAAACCAGCAGACGAACACTAAAGAAAGCAACAAACCTGATGATGACTCAGGCGAAGAGGCCTGTTCTTGGGTCGCACCACCCGGCCGGGTCGAGGAGGAGCGAGGGAGGGAGGAAGGATTGTGTGTCGCGGCTGCAGCAACGAAATGTTTTGTTTTATTCTTTAAAATAAAATAAAAAATACAGTCAGTAACAACATGTTTCATTGCGTGATGCACCAACCGTGTGGTCACAGGCAAAGCATGTGGACGGAGGACCCATGATGTTTTTCTTAATTACCTGCAATGCAAATGAAGCACACGAGAGAGAAAAATTCGATCGACTGCTCGGATTAGATCCAGAAACGCTGTTGTTCTGACCGTCGTGCCAATTCAGTCCCGCGTGAGAGTGAGGCGCTTCGCCGTTGCCGCTGTGTGTGTACCTACCCTTCATTCAAAGGACGGTTTCGCCGCTACCTTATTACCGATCAAAAACCTCTCGGGTCATGAAAATAATTAATAGCTAGTGTCGTTATTTTATTTATGCACGTATAAACATGATCTCAATGTAAATGAAATGGCCCCTGTAGTAGCACAATTTAATTAGACTACCCTACCGCACCATCGACATCAAAAGACGGCTCCTAGAATCGAGATTGAAAAGTAGTCCACCGTGAGAGAAAAAGCAAAATCGGCTTGGCCCATCACGTCAATCTGCAGCCACTCCTGCTGCTGACGCAGTGCATGCGATACTCCTTCGTTTGTATGTTGGTTTTTTTTAATAGGTGCATGTTACCTTTTTACTACACAAACTTGGCAGCCACCTTTGATCTCGCTCCGCTACCATGGCGCTACAGGATAGGATGGATCGATAAAAAAAAAGCATGGAGCTAGGGCGGGCAGTGCTGATACTGACTGAGTAAATTTTAGAAGTGACTAAACAGAAATAAATAAAATGGCTGAATAACACCAAGAAGTTGAAGAGGATGGAGAAGGTGACTAAATAAAAATAAATAAAATGGCTGAACAATACCAAGAAGTTGGAGAGGATGGAGACGATAGGAGTGAAGTCTCGATAATGTCTGATAAAATCATAAAAATGACTAGCAAAATCTCAATAATGACTAACAAAATTATATGAATAGTTGAGTCACTGTAGTGC
>VSTD030003498.1:0-10864 GCA_008808055.3 Sporobolus alterniflorus | reverse complement strand
AACTACTGGAACACGAAGCTGAGCAAGAAGCTGCGGCAGCGCGGCATCGACCCCATCACCCACCGCCCCATCGCCGACCTCATGCACAGTATCGGCGCCCTCGCCATCGGCCCGCCGCAGCACCCCAACACCTCCGCCTACCTCCCCGCGCCGGCGGCCGCGCTCCCGCTCGTCCACGACGTCGCGTACCACGCCGCCGGCCTGCCGCAACAGCAGGAGGCCCTGGTCGACGCGGACGCGCCCGCGTCGCCGGACCACGACCTGCAGCACCTCAAGTGGAGCGACTTCCTCGTCGACGACGCCGCGGCCGAGGCGCAGCAGGTTCTTGGCCAGCAGTACCATCACGAGGCTGTGGTGCCAGCCGGTGGTCCGCAGGCTGGAGGAAGCATCATGCTCTCCGGCAATGCTGGTGCTGGTGGCAGGGACGACGGCGCGGCAGCGTTCATCGACGCGATCCTGGACTGCGACAAGGAGACGGGCATGGATCAGCTCATCGCCGAGCTGCTCGCGGACCCGGCCTACTACGCCGGCTCCTCGTCCTCGCTGGAGATGGGCTGGGGCCGCTACTGATTCACTATAATATGGGGATAACAATGATGTGATATGTTTTTCTATACATTCTGAATTCCTGACTATCTAAATTTATCTAGTCCTGTGACTAGCTATTCCTGTGCACACTCTCTATAACATGAGATCAATAATGATGTGATATGTTTAGATATAGAGTTGAAGTTGGTTTTAAAGAGTATTAGTTTTCATCATATTTTTAAATGATTTTTATTTTAAAGACTAAATAAAACAAGTAAAATTAAAATTAGTTTGAGAGAGACATAAAAGATGCTCTAATACTTTCAGTGCAGTATAAGCTCGCATTTTGCATGCTCCGCTTGAGATGCTCTAATCGCCCGATAAAAGCGCCGCACCTCGCGTGGTTCCAGTCCACCTTCCCAATCATCATCTTCACTTCACCGCGGCGACTTCCTCCGCGTCCAAAGCGAGCGTGATCGATCCCCATCCAATGGCCGTCCGCAACGGCACCCTCGCGCTCGCCGCCGCGGCGGTCCTTGTGCTGCTCGCATCGCCGGCCGCGGCCGGCTCCGTACGACCAAGGTGGACGTGGCACTGTACTACGAATTGCGCTGTGCCCCCTACTCGGCGCGCTTCGTGGTGAACCACCTCGCCAAGGTCTTCAACAACGGTCTCCTCGACGCCATCGACCTCACGCTCGTCCCCTACGGCAACGCCCTGGTCGGCGCCGGCTGCGAGATCTCCTGTCAGGTGGGGCACCATCCCCGATTCGCCAGCCAGTTGCTCTCGATCATCTCCTTGTTACGTTGCCTCGGCTCGGTTAGCTGTGCTCTGCCTGAATTTCGTCTCGAACTGTGAATTGTTTCGGCGTTGTCTTTTGTTCCCGCGGCTCGCCAGCTCTTCATCCTCTCCTCTTGTTCCCAGTCCCAAGAGACATTGTGAATTGTTTACTGTTCTGTAGTGGCGTTAATTCTGAACGAGTGATGCTAACATGACTGAGCTGCTGTTTTGGCTTGTTCGCAGCATGGTGAGTACGAGTGCTTTCTGAACACCGTGGAAGCATGCGCCATGGACGCCTGGCCAGAGCTGGTAATTCCTCTCACTTCATACACTCTGCTCTTACGACAGTACTTTGACCACGAACATGTGGTTGAAGCTATGTTAAAATACTGAACTGTCTGATGATCAGCTTGTGAGCACGATGCATCCGTATTATTATCACCAAGTAAATAGCATCTGTACCATCTCTACCTTGTTCCCAATGCTCTTGGCACAAACCAGCACATTTCTGCTGTTGTTAAATCCAAATTCTTGTGCTTCAGATCAGTTCTAAATTTGCCTTGATGTATGTCCACGATGTTGACTTGTCGTTGGTTGCAGAACAAGCACTTCAAGTTCATCTACTGCGTGGAGGACCTCGTGATGGATGGCAAGTATTCGGAGTGGGAGTCCTGCTTCGCCAAGCTGGGGTTCGACCCCAAGCCTGTGACAGAGTGCTACAAGAGCGAGCATGGCCACGAGGTCTGCCGACGATCTCAGATCTCATGCATTAACTTTACCAACTCCTAACAAACAATGCTAATTTGCATGCACATTGTTTATTTATTCAGCTGGAGCTCAAGTACGCGAAGCAGACTGATTCTCTCGTGCCTCCGCACCGCTATGTCCCATGGGTGGTGGTTGATGGACAGCCGCTGTTAGAGGTGAGTACCAAGATTCCCTCCAAAGTTACATGCGCAATTTTTGGTTCATTTCGCCTTTCACAACTGTTCATTTCTGAACCTTGGAAGTTCTTTACTTACGATGAGCGTTTTCGCTTTAGGACTACGAGAACTTTGAGGCTTACATTTGCAAGGCCTACAAGGGCAGTCCTCCGAAGGTTTGCGAGGGCCTTACAAGGCTCAAGGAGCCGGTGGAGGCGTGCAGCCGTGTCAGTTACAACTTCGATGAGGTCAACCTCAACCTCGAGCCTGTCGTCAGTGAAGGCCGAGAGAGTAAGGTTTGGCTGGGAGATGCTGGCAATTGATAGAGAACGATATCTGCATTTGGATCATGTGAACTTAGGGCAGTTCCATGTGTACTGTCCATAATACTGATCGTACATGGGGATGATGTAGATCGTACAGTGAGAATAAACTAAGCTGTTTTGATACTTGGTTGTGATTCGATCTGGTTTGTTCTTTGGTTGGGGATTAATTAGTTAGTTGCCTGTCATGCTGTCTATGAGTTCCTAGAATCCTATATCGCTGCTGCTTGCTTGGAGCTCTAAACTGTATGCAACGTACTCCACATACATCCTGTCCAATTGCACAGGTTCCTTTCAGACCCCCAATAGAATAGATGTTTCTTTACAACCTGGACAAATGTTGGTGTGTTAAGTTCTTTTAATCTTGTGAAGTATGAAAGTATTCACACGGAGCACAAATCACCGAGATGAAAACCGGATCAACCGCGTGGAAAGCACGGTTAGCAATCACAACGTTAGGAAACGGGATGATGGGACTGGGCAAAATCATGTCCCGTGCCGCACTGCACAAGTAAACAAGACACTGTTACAACCTCATTTTCCTTCGTAAAACAAGGTTAAGTGTACCCGCCTCCCTGCAAATTGTCACTTGCACGTCCACCATTCACAGCAAAGCCCTAGCCTTAAATGGAGCTTGATTGCCACCGGGCGTAAATCAAGAGTCTTGTTGCCTTCATGCGGATACCAATATCGTTTTGGTGAGACGAGGGATTGATACTTCGCATGTCAACATTGTGTTTACCCTCAAGGCGCCACCGGCTATCCTCCACCGTTTTGTGCCTTGATACAATCCTCCAATGCATCGAAAACTGATGTGCCTATGAATTGGTAGGATCTGCAGTGGAACACTAAGCCAATCGCGGCCTATACATGTACACACAGTTCAATCCCAGGATGTCACAGACAATGCAACCCAGATATCATTAGATGTCCTGCATATAAAAGTTCTATGTGCCTGGATCTGAACATCTGTACATAATGGAGTTGGGCTCGAATAGTGGCCATTGCTCATTGATAAACGGTTTTGTGATCCTTGGTTGATGGAGGCCTCCTCGTCGACCGGAACCGAGTTTCTCGTACCTGGTGGTGGTACCGTACGCTGGTCTCGCACGATGGGTTCCGGAGCCGCGGGCCCATGGCATAGGTAGGTACGTGTCTATGGCTTACGTTACGTTACGATGGGATGCAGAACGTGGGAGCTTCGGCCCGTGCACTATCGTGAAACCGACTAGCTCCATCCGAATGATTTGTCCTGCCGGGCACTGTGGCGGCAAGGCAAAGGGCAGGGCAAACCGAATATATCCCTCCGCAAGTTGGCGGCGCGATTTAGGCCGTCATCACGTTGACATATCGATTCCGAACGGTGATGAAGAATAATGTTGGGCGACCCGGCGGTTACGCGGCGGGGATCCCAGCAGCCCGAGCCGTCGGATCAGATGGGGGAGTACGGGACGAACCAGAATAATGTTGAATGACTCGGTGGGTACGCGGCGGTGATCCTAGCAACCTAAACCGTCGGATCAGATGGAGGAGCACGAGACGAACCAGAATAATGTCGGGTGATCCGGTGGGTACGCGGCGGTGGTCCCAGCAGCCCGAGCCATCAGATCAGATAGGGGAGTACGGGACGAACTAGAATAATGTCAGGTGACTCAGCGGGTACGCGGCGATGATCCCAGCAGCCTGAACCGTCGGATCAGATGGGGAAGCACGAGACGAACCAGAATAATGTTGGACGACCTGACAGGTACGTAGCGGTGATCCCAGTAACCCGAACCGTCAGATGAGATGGGAGAGCACGGGACGAACCTCGTGCCGGGTCGGAACTCCGAAAGGCGCCATGGCCGTCATCATCGCCCGCAGGCCACATGTGTGGAGCACCGTCCCCTCGCGGAGCTGCACGCGATGCGGCGGCCGAGGAAGTCTTTGCTAGTTGCATATCTCGTTTGGTTAATCAGGGCAATGTACGAATGACACTCGTTAGTATAGATCGCGATAACGCTAGCTACTGGTGCTAGTACTAGTTATCGTCCAGAGACTTGATCATCTCTGATGACGGTACGGCGTGAGCGATCCAGCCATCCAGGACAGTCTAATGACCTGTACTGTTGCTCCATAAAGAAGCAGCATTCAGAGCAGGCTTCGGGGTTTAATTAGGCCGGTGAATTTGGCAATCTAGCACAAGCCGTTCATTCACGGTCCCTCAACAACCCGATGGCGATAAAGGTGAGAGTTTGTACAAACGAATTTAATGAAGAAATTGGGACTCTTTTGTACAAACTAGATGGTAATCTCGTGCGAGCAGGATATAAAGTTAAGGATTAAATTATACAAGAACAAACGTTTTGAAGACCTTTTATAAATATAGATGTTTTGCATAAAACACATGGGTTAAAATATAAAACTGATGTGTTGATTCAGAGTTTAATTTAAACTCAATGACTTTGATGTAAATCTGTCTATTGGATCTCGGCTATGCTGATTGGGTGTTCACGTGGACTATCTACATGTCAATAGATTTGACATAAATGAGTTAAAGTTAGTTATTCTTATATAACTATATACGATATGTTTCAATAGAGAAAGTTGATATGGCATGACATGATTTTTTTAAAATTTAGAATTGTTTTTCAATAGAGAAAGATGACATGACATGAGGTGATGTGACATGCTACTAGAATTTTCAGAATTATTTTTCAATGGACAAAGATGATGTAGCATGAGGTGATTTTCTTGAATTTATAAAATTATTTTTAAATGGAGATAGGTGATCTGGCATAAAATGATGTGATATACTCCTTGAATTTTTAGAAACATTTTTCAATGGAGAAAGATGACGTCCTCATATGATGTGGCATACTTGTATTTTTTTTAAGAATTGTGCTGTATTAAGTGAGAAGAAAAGAGTACAAAGGTCGCCAAGACCCGACCTACATGCACAGCGACCCAAGGACACCGAAGCCACTGCATGCCCAACAATTCTGACCAAGTAACTAATATAGCCTTACACCAGAGTTCGGTCAATGACCAAACACTATTAACAACCCGCACCGGCATAGCAATAGTCTGGTTGAATATCCTAGTGTTGCGTTGCACCTAGATACACCAGGCCACCAGCACTACACGCAAGTTAAAGGCCCTGCGCTACGTCTTGGGCATCTGCTTCCTCGTCTCCAGCCACCACTCCACCATGCGATAATGCCGAGCTAGAGCTAGGTTCTGCCAACCGCATCGCCTAGATACCTTGAACCAAACCTGCCGGGCAAACACGCACTGAGCCAACAAGTGATCAATGGTTTCAGAATCCTAGGCACAGAGAGCACACACATCGTCATCTGGCAGGCCATGACACCACTGTCTTTCTGACGTCCAGTTCCTACCAATCACGATGAGCCAAGCAAAGAAGCGACATTTGTTAGGAGCTTTGATCTTCCAAACTTCCCTGGCACCGAGGATGGAGGTCTGGCCCAAGAACATCACCTTATACGTTGAAGCTGCATTGTACATCCCTGATGAGTCCCAACGCCAAATCAGCTTGTCTTCCACTTCTTGGTTTAGGATGACTTGCTGCAGCCACTGATAAATGAGCACGAACTGCATCATCATCGGGCTGGCCCTAGGGCTAGTAACATCTTGTATCCAGTCGTTGTTGGACAGGGCATCGGCCACCGAACGCATCTTTCAGCGTCATCTGGGCACCGCTTGAGCTAAGTCTGGAGCCAACTCGCTAATGTTGCAACTATCAAGCCATGGATCCTGCCAGAAGTTGATCATGTTGCCATTCCCCATGACTACTATTGTTGAAGAACAGAAGAAAGCTTTAGTGACATTGTCTTCATGGGTAGGCAGGAGTGACCAGGATCGCAATGGGTCTGTCTTCTGAAGCCAAAGCCACCACAAGCGTAGGGCCATGCCAAATAGCCTGAGGTCCATGATGCCGAGACCACCCATCTACAATGGACGCTGCACTCTGCACCAAGCGACCGTGCATTTGCCACTTTGGACTATGTTAGTGCTAGTCCACAAGAACTCTTTCATAATCTTTTTGAGTGCCTTGTGTATCCACGTGGGGAGTCCAAGACTGATGGACACATACACTGGCATTGTCTCAAGGGTGATTTTGATTAGGGCCAAATGACCACTACGATGCATGAGCTGCCCTTTCCACACTGATAACTTATCGGCAACCCTGTCCACCATCGGTTGCAAGGCTGCCTTGGGAAGTTTGTGCACTGACAAGGGGATACCCAAGTACTTAATTCAGAATTGTACCACTTGGCAAGGGAAGTGTGAAAGTGCCAGCTGTGTTTGCTGCTCCGAACTTAGTCCGGGCATAAAACCAGAACCCGAAGCCCAAAACCCTGAACCTGAACCCATATAGCCCAAAGCCCGATATCCGTATGGTTTATGTGGGTATTGAAAATCAAAACCCGATCTTAGTTCATGCTTAATTGGGTATTAACTCGCGGTACGCGAACAACCCATTTAAACATGAACTTAAATAGTAAATATCTTTTACAAATATCAGTGGCCCACAACACTCCCCTGCGACCTAGCCCACACATTTCACAAACCCTAAGTCCCTACTCCCTAAGCCCACACATTTTCCACCCCGCAGCCGCACCACACATGCAATCACGCATTCACGCAGTTAAAACTACAAATTATGTTGCAGTTCAGTGATGTGATAGTGTAGTACTATTTTTCTGTTCAAAACTGTAAGTTATGCAATAGGTTCGGATACAACAGGCTACCTGAAATTTTTAGGTACCCGATATTTCGAGTATTGACTAAGGCCAGCATTAGTTTGGGTTGTGTTCCTGGAAACTTGAATTTTTAAAAGGCTGAATAACCCGACTCGAAAGTTTAGGTAAACCTGAATGCCCGGACTAACTCCGAACAACGGATCAAAACTAGCTAACATTTTCTTAGATTGCATCCCAGGCCGGAGGCCCCCTCAAATACTCCAAAGATGTTGTGTAGGGTCAGAAGGTCTTGCTCCTCAGGTGAAACGAAGAGGATCAAATCATCTGCATAAAATGATGGTATGGAATTTGTGCATAGATGTTGACCATTGATCGGCCTTCTGAATAAGGGCACTCAAAACCTCCATCACAAGGAGGAAAAGCATGGGCCGCAAGCGACAACCATGGCAAATCCTTTCATCGGGGATGCCGTTGAGGAGAACTTTAGTGCTAGCCGATGATAGAATGGCCGAGATCCAGCTCCTCCACCGAGCTGACAAACCAAAGTGCTCCAGAATTTCAATGAGAAATGGCCATGATACGAAGTCAAAGGCTCTTGCTATATCCACTTTAAGCACAGGCAAGGCTTTCTTTGTGCATGGAGCAACCTGGCTGCACAAATTGAAAGTTGTCATGTATCTAATGACCAACGATGAATGCACTTTGGCTACGGCGAACCAGCTCAGGTAACCTCGACACTAGCCTTCTTCCCAAGATTTTGGACACAAGAATTAAAATTAATGACTTGTAATAGATCATAGAAATATAAGTATATAGGATTAGGTCCAAATTATATAGGGGACAGTTCGCATGAGAGGACACAAGAAGGAATCCATCAACACGATAATTAGCATGATGTGTTTTGAGCTAATAACCTGACCTCACCAAGCATAATTAGCTCGAACAGCTCCTCGAGTGGCATGGAATGGCCAACACGGTAGCCAGAACGAGTGGCGTGGTCGTGTCTTGGAACGTCAAATCAGTGGAAGTGTGTAGAGTATTTAGGGCTTGTTTGGTTTTTTCTGACTAAAGTTTAGTATCATCACATCAAATATTTGAATATTAATGTAGAGTATTAAATATAGTCTAATTATAAAACTAATTACACAGATAAAGACTAATACGTGAGACAAACCTATTAAACATAATTAATCCATAGTTAGCAAATGTTCACTGTAGCATCACATGGGCAAATCATGGATTAATTAGGCTTAATAGATTCGCCTCACGTATTAGTCTTTATCTATGTAATTGGTTTTGTAATTAGACTATATTTAATACTCATAATCGACATCTAAATATTTTATGTAACAAGACTAAACTTTAGTCACGTGAAACAAAACAGGGTCTTAGTATCTGGGTTTCTAAGGTTATCTCCAAGAGTGCCCCCTCCCCGTAAAAAGGGTTGAGACCATCTGTGGGGCCCACCATTTTGGTGGTCCCAAAAATCACCTCATCCAGCAGCTCCCGGATCCCATCGCCTCCAAAAAATATCGATAAGTCTATCAGGTGACCGGTCGCACGGGGGCGCGACTGTGTGACCCTTGACATGCCAGCCCGGCCTGCCCCGACAGTGGGCCGGCCCAGCGGTGACGACAGAGCGCGGCGGTGGGGCGGGCGGTGGCAGGGGCATTGCCGCATCGCCGGGCGGTGGTGGCGGAGCGCGGTGGATGGGCGGGTGGCGCGACGCAGCAGCGAGGGCACCGCTGCATCGTCGGGCGGCGGTGGAGGGTGGTGGTGGCGATGCCGAGTTAGGGGTCGAGGGGTTGTCGAGGTTCGGCGGTAGCCATCGCTTATGATCGAAGGAGGTCGGGAGAGGGGGTGGCAGTGGACCGGTGGTGGGTGGCGGTGTGGCGGTGCGACAAGCGGCAACGGGCCTGAGGGGTAGCCGGCGTTGGGTGATGGCGACGCCGATCTAAATCAGAGTTAGAGGCGGTGTTCACGTGGTGGGCGGCGGCGGAGGTCGCGCGCTCACGCGACCCGTCACGGCTTAGGGCGATTCAAAAATATCCTCTGTATTCTTCTCCGTTGTGCCAGCCACGATTTCCATCCATTAGTGCTTTGTGAGAAGAGAGTTTAGAGAGAAGTGAGGTAGCAACAATGGCTTCCTGCTAGGACACAGAGGTTGTCATGAATTCGGTGCGTGAACAAAAGAACACCAACTAGCGCAACTGGGTGGACGAGGGCCCCATGTGCTCCACACGCGTTTTGCTGCTGCCGCACTGCCTCCTCGAGGACGCCGTCCTCCGCGTCGACATCATCCACGCCAATGTCGGCAACGACTTCAATCCGCTCGTCAGCTCTACGCGCCTCCCGCTGCGCGAGGTCCTGGAAGAGAGGCTGGGTTCGGTGGCTACATGTCACCGGGACCTCCGCATCAAGCAGCCCTCCGACCGTCCCCACGGTCGCATCGACGTCCACATCATCGGCTCGCGGCGCTTACCTGCTGTCGGCATACGCACGTGACCCCTACACGGCTGGCGAAGGTGGCGGGTGTCTTCTCCGGCTCCGTGCTCGAGAGCAAGTATCACATGGATACAGAGAGGAGAGAGAGTACACAATAAAGGAGGCTGCCAGAGCTTGTGCAATATTTTTGCCTTCGTATAGGAGAGCCGTTGAAGACACAAGTGGAGTTTGGAGTTGCGAGGTCCGAAGTGGGCAGTGCTGGAGACAGCCTAAAGCTGAATTGTTTCCCTTGAAATATTTTACATTATTTGCCGGTGTTGGACATGGAATATTACTACAGCCTATCATATAGCTTCCCCTAAGCAGCAAGGTAGTACTAAGTAGATATCCCATGTTAGTACGTATTATTATGTGAAATGATATTATTCTCTTTGCATCATTCCACATCAGTCATCGGCCGCAACCAATGTGAGACTTGTTCTTTTTCTAGGATACTTTGTCAGTTTGGTCATTTTCGGTTTTTTTTATTAATGCATATTCCTCTTTTTTCAATATACCTCCATCTCTATCTCTCACATTCTCATATTATTTAGGTCCACCTTTTATTGACTCCTGTGACCAGGGCTAAAATGACCACTGTAGTGAGTACTAGCATACCGGAACAACCATGTCACCTTAAGCTCCAATTTACTGCCTGCTCTCTACTCCACTCTCGAGAGCGAAAAAAAATGAGCGGAGAGAATTCGTGAGTTCACGTCGTGTCTGCTGTGGGCAGCATCCAGCTAGCTGCTGCCGCGAAAAAGGTCAAATGACAACAACAGCCGCGCAGCGAAGCTTTTCCTTTCTCGTGATACTGTACCACAAAGGCAGTATCAAAATGTTACCGCGCCTGGTGCGAATTTTCCATGGTCACAGTATATCTGCTGCCGTCACTGCTCTGCCCGTCGTATCTCCGAAGGCTGTCACCCTGAACACTGACGTATCTCCGAAGGCTGTTTATTCTTACTCTCAGAAACACTACTACTCCCGTGGATCACCGAGCATTGCTTACCCATTTGCGAGCTACAAAGCATCGCTGCTTTGATTTTTTCTTTTTTTTATTTAGAAATACAGGACAACCATAAATATTTATATCTCTATGAATATATATATGTGCACT
>VSTD030003497.1:0-10865 GCA_008808055.3 Sporobolus alterniflorus | reverse complement strand
GAAAGCTAAACTACTACCTCATAGTCTTTCAAGATATGTTTCTCTATTTTCATTCTCTCTTTTTAGTCATAGGGAAGGAGGCGAAGGAACAGAGGGATATCGTGTGGGAGGATGTAGGTTGCATAGGAGTTACCAGGTCAACTTTATAGCCCCGCGGTGTAATAGCCGAGGAGGCAAAGCGGTTGGGCTCCGTAGACGCGGTGAAAAGGTGTAGTAAAAATAATTTTTACGCATCATCCGACTCCTCGCACAATGCGCCCTATACGTCATGGAAATATGACAACAGTATCTAAAATGGGTCCTACGATTGCCGTGGGGTCTGCTAAAGCTCAGTGTTCGAAGGCGAAACCCATTGAAGGGTTAGAGCCGCCCAAAGCAATCAGAGTGAGGGACGAAGCGACACAAATGATGGTTAACATTTTGGTGCACCCAGTGACCCATCGAGGGGACCCGGCGTCCTCAAGCTTTGTATCTAAGTCCAGACTGGGAGGTTTCCTTCACGCCCCTCTGTGGGCTGGCATCTAGCCGTCCAGGTTTTCTGAGCGGGTTACCCGGGAAAGAAGCGTGAAACCACCTAGTCTGGATTTGATTGGGGCGGCATTAGCCCATGTCTGATACTATGGAGCGGTACCTACCCTAGTTGTCTCTCACCCCTGAATGGTGACCCAAGCTCCACTCATATCCTGACTCGGCACTTTGGTGCTCAGTCTCAGACCGTTAGCCAGCTCATGAGGTCGGGGACCACGCTTTTTAGCAAGTCCTCATAGTTCAGCCCCTTCGGGTTAATGAAACACCTAAGGACGGGGTTGGTGCGAATCCCGCACCACAATTCTGACAACCCGGACGGAACCATGGGGCTTCTTTAAGTCATCAACATCATACCTATCAATACATATGGAACTTATCCTCTGCTTAAACTTTTTACATCAGACACAGCCTCGGGGGCTATATGGTGGACACCACCGTGGGATTCCCAGTCAAGATCATGGTGGCTTTAGCCCCCATAATCTCACCGCCGAATCCCGTAGAAGTGACCATAGTGCCATATGAGAACCTGTTCTACCCACCGTCAAGTGACCGGCTCCGGCCACCCGCTCAACGGAGGGCTCGGGGACTACTATCGGGGTAATTTACCCCGAGTACTGTGGGCCGCCAGTTACGACCTGAAACTCCTGAATGCGATTGGTTCCCTACAGCGACATACGACTGGAGAACCATACACCCCGTACCAGGAAGCGACCCCACCTCTAGCAGGCTAAAGAGGCGGGCACACCAAACCTAAAAAGAACTAATCACGGTAATGAATCACATCATCACCTCTCCACCCTACGATCAAGCACGGGCAGGTGGAATCTTACCACCTGTCCACCTCACTCAACTAACTGAGAGCTATCTGAGAAGGCGACCCAGGCCTCCGCAAGCACCGACCACGATGGCACGTAGCTATATGAGCTGACGCGCCCCTGGCACCGCGCACTCGAGTGGGGCATCCATCTCACCACCACCCGACGCCACAGTACCTGGGGAACACGCCTAAATAGCATCATGATATTGCCAAGGGATGAGCACCATCTGGTGAAAACCCATTTACTATGTAATATTCTATGAATAGGTACCAGTGAGGACAAAACTTCTAACAGATAACGATGCCCCGAAAAGCTTCCTCCCCCCCCCCCCACAAACACCGATGCTCATCATCGTGACATGACCAGACGGCGTCCCGTCAAAAGGCCTTGTATCCCCAACAGGTGGCTATGGGTCGTAGGCTAGTGCAGGGGTAGGCTAGCCTTTCCTCTGCATCCCTCCATGAGGGAAGATGTCATCGTCAAGCAAAAACCTCACTAAGCAACCTCTCTGCAAACCGACCTAGGCATCATTCACCTCACTGCCTTGGAGGGCATAGGGAATAGAGAGAGGGAGCCTAGAAGACTCCAGAATAAGCCCAAACATCGTGGAAGTCTCCAACCGACCTTGGCAAATCGACCATCTCATGTCTGGACCCACAGGTCATGTAAATCCCATCGAGGATATAGAAATAATTAGCTTGTAGTTATCCAACTGCCTCCCAACTATAAAAGGCCCCCTACCCTTCACGCAGGGGGACACAAGAACATTTCTTCCTTTTCCTTAGCAAACTTCTCGAGCTCTCAGCTCACCCCATTGTAACATTGTTCTTCTTCTTCAATACAAAAACACTGGATGTAGTGCTATTACCTCGTAGCAAGGGCCTGAACCAGGATAAACTATAGTGTGCTTTGTAGTTCTTCATAGTTTGTAAGACCAGCTCAAAACAAGAACACACGATCTTGACCACCCTATATCCTGCCAGTGCAAAAAACATCGACAAGACTCCAAGCGGCGGCGCGAACGGTGACGCCGAGTAGGTGATGGCGTGTCGTCAACGTGAGGCGGCCGCATTGGCGAGAGCACATCTATGGTGAGCATCAACAACCAAGATTGTTGCCTCACCAGATCCGATGATGACACCTCATGCCATGGACTTCATCGTGATGCAGCAGACAGTGATGAAGCGGTGCTCAAGGCCTTGACTCGGTGAGCAACGACAAGCATCTGGATCTGGGAGTGGCGGACACATGACATCAAGTTGACGCGCCCCTAGATCTGACGGCGGCAGGCTTGATGCTACGGTCGTTGTCACGCCGGTGAGCAATCCAAGATAAGCCCCCACTTCGATTCTTAGGGTTAAGGTTCTGACTTTTGGAGATCTTTGGCCGATTTGGGCATCATTAGCTGAGAAATTTAGTTACTCTAAGGTTTCGGGTTTCCATTTGCTTATCCCATCACCTCCTTCTTCATTCTACCCAAATCTTATCCGGATTACACGGATTTTGGGAAATGTTGCCTTATTCGAATCCTCAAGCAGAAACCAATTATATCTGGGTATCGACCCCGGTTAGACCCGAACCTCAACTCGGGTAGGCCTAACTCTGGTATCCCAGGTAACCTAATCCGGGTAACATCAAACTCGAGTAATCTAATCCAGGGTTGACCCGATACATAACACAGGTAACCCGGGTTCCCTCATCCCAAGTAACCCTAAGTTAACTGATCTGGGTTACTAAAGTTGGGTACTCGGGTCGGGTAAGATCCAAATCTTAATCATACCAAAAATGAGTCATCATGCATAACGAGCCACTAAATTAAGTACTAACAACAACTAATCATGCACAATCAACCATTACTAGATAGCAATTAGGCATAACAGAGATGAGTTAGCAACTTAACCAACTTCACTTAGCCATAACAGATGCAAATTGTGATTCAAAACATAACATTACACATCAAAGGTCTCTGACCAAGGCTAAACATGAACAATTCCCTTTAGATTAATCTAATTTGAGGCTTAGGATCAATCTTAGGGTCCAAATTCTAGACTAGGTGGCTCTGGTACCACATGTTAGACTTTATGGATCAAAACTTCATGATCCTCTAGTCTGGATATATGAACACAACCAGATTTGATCCAAAGAACATTGGCCCAATTAGTGCCTCATGGCAGTGACGACCCGTGCCTGATTGAGGAAGCATGCAGTAGTAGATGTCATTGTAGGCTCCTCCTTTCCTTCATCTTGATCTGCTCCTACAGAAGATGAATGCCAGCGAGATCGCCGTCGGTGGAGTTCGCCTTCAAGCCATTTCTAGGCACCTCCATATCGGTGGAGGGTGTGAGGTTGTGGGTGTGTACAGCAGCCACGTCAAAATGGGGCAGTACCTGTTCTTATATTCTGGCATGACTTGGGACGAGTCCAATTTATGTTAGGAAGTGAGGCCCCCGAGCCTAATTAGAGTAATTAATCTCTTAATTGTTCAGTTAAGGCCATTAAATAAACTGTCATATTGATCAAGTCCTTTCCTATTTTCAGGTTGGCTGAGTCAATTGTGAGACCAATCTAGCAGGGTCTACTGAAACGATGGTGTGGCCATCCGATTTGTGAATGGGATGTTGGGGACGTGCACAATCATGTATGGACGGCTGGTCAACTCGATGTCGTCAGCGCGGCTGGACGGTGGCTGATGCTTGAATCAAAGGAGGGAGAAAACCGATAGGAGTCACCAAATATTAGGATTAATGAACCCTCTTTCTCTCCTCCTGTTTTATGGATACAGTCGGGAGTGGGGGCAGACGATGACACAAGCTTGTCCGACGCTCGAGCAAGCTAGAAAGATCCACCGATCGCAACAGAAACGAATCGCTTAGCCCCCTAATATATATCGCCATATGAGCAAGGGCCGTGTGACTTGGTGAGTTTTGGAAATAGTGGCATATGGGAACTTGGATCGCTAGCACAAGGTAACTCTATGACAAAAAATGCACAACGGGTCTCCGAATATGCGACTGGTTTACTCCGTTTTTACTTTTGACATTGGTTATAGCTCAAATAAAGAATGAACGGTTATGGATGTATTTTAGTCTAAGTTTTCAATTGTGGTAATAGATTATTGTGAGAATGTCTACACACTAACAACAAACAACTAGATCTTTACTAAAAATCAGGATTCATTTAAAATCAATAATTCCATTAGTATATTATAACCATGACATCACTTACGTAAGTATATTACAGCATTGAAGAAAAACTACAGCTTTTCTTTATCCTTTTGCTAAAACTTTTAAACAATCTGAAAACAGAGTGAAATGTATGAGCCTTTGATTGATCCGTGCAATTTTGGAACATATGAATAACTCGAGACAACATGATGATTAATGTCATGGAAGTATAATGATCGAGCTATATGCATTTCTGTTTATTTGAACCGTTCATGTTAAACCGTTATGAGTGAATTTGATACATCCATATACTTTGGCAGATGTGTGGCATCGCGAGCTAGCGAACCAAACACACTGATTACACTAGAAAGACATTATAGGAGATTTTATTCCCTAGCTCCATCAAATCTCTAATCTACCATTTTACCTCTATAAAAGAAGAAATGTTGAAATGAAAACAAATTTATTCATTTGGGTGCATCTCGATATGAATATTCAAAAGTAACGAAACGTTTTCCTTCTCAAACAAAAAAAAAGTGGTTTAATAAATACCTCATGTGCACAAAAAGACCAAATCCGAATATGTCCATTTATAAAATAAGTAATGTGTACAGAACACCATCAACCCCTGAGAGCGTCAAGACCGTAAAGCAGAGAATACAATAGCAACAAAGTCGAAGAAATCACGATTTTGATAGAACATAGAAGGATGAAAGGGGGAAAACCCACTAATATTAGTAGTAGTGTGGATTATATTCATCATCGTCATACATGAAAAATGGCATGCATGATTCAAAATGAATCTTGAATCAATGGTAAAACCACTGAACCCTAAATCTCTCCCGGCCCCAATACCATCTATCAGCCCATCACGTTCCCATACCAACATCCAACCCCAAGCAAAGAGGAATAATGAAAAAGAATCTAAAGATAGATTAAGTACAGAGGAATCGGTGGAAACCCTGGTAATATATAATCCTATCTACCTTGCTGGCTAACTTGCTCCCAGACGCGTGCATGCATGAGATTAGAGAGCAACCTGCCACGGCTGTCCTCTCTGAATATGCTTCATCTCATGGTGCCAGAATGGTCACTTGAGGAAGAGATCGTAAAAGAAGGGCTCCGGCTCCTCCCAGAACAGCGCCGCCGCGTAGTCCTCTTCGCTGTAGTTGTAACCCCACCCCGCCGCGGCGGCCGCTTCGTCCGGCGTCAACGCCTGCTCCTCCTCCGGCAGTGGCGCGGTGGCGGCGGGGACGATTGACGAAGGCGCGACGGCCTGTTCCTGCTGCGTCGCCGCCTGAGGCATCTGCACCACCGTGGACGCGGTGGTCGTTCTGGCGTAGCAGAGCGGCGGCGCAAGGAGGTGGAACTGCAGCTGCTGGTTGTGGCGGTGGGACCCCGCGGGGGGCGAGCGCTGCTGGTGCGTCGACGACGCCGTGGCCGGCCGCGGCAGGATCGGCCGGAGCCGGGTAGGAGCGGAGGAGGAGCGCGGGTTCGCGGTGGAGGCGAGCAGCTGTGGCGGCGGCGGGGCGGTGAGGTTGAGGTGGGCGCGCGGACCGTACAGGAGGAGCGCGGCGTGGTCGTAGGCGCGGGCGGCGTCCTCTGCGGTGGTGAAGGTGCCAAGCCACTTGCGCGACCGCTTCCGCGGCTCCCGGATCTCCGCCACCCACTTGCCCCAGCTCCGCTGCCGCACGCCGCGGTACCGGAAGTTGCCGTTCTCCGGCCCGTCGTTGCCCGCCTTGCCGCCCTTCTTGTTGTTGGTTGCTCCTCCGCTGCTACTCTCGGCGGCCGTTGTCGGCAGGAGCTGGCTGTTGTTGGGTTCCATGGGGGCAAGGCAGTTGGGGCGAGAGCGCTAGGAATGGAGGAGGGGGAGGCGAGGTGGATGTGCTTGGTGGAGAGGGGCGGTGGTCAAATATAAAGGGCAGAGAATCGAATTCCATCTGAGATGGTTGGTGGACAGAGACGGGAGAGTAAAAAAGTCTGCTTCCATGCATGCATGCAGTAAAACGTTGGAAACTGCAGAGGGAGAGAGAGAGATAATACAGAGCATTGCTTTGCTTGGTCTCCTAGCACGCAGCAGGATGCACATGTTCGCATCGCTTCGACCAGTCAGCAGAATGAAATTACGGATTGTTTCGGGTTTCCAACTGGGCTTCGATCGACCGAGTTTTTCAAAGCGTGGGAAGGTCAAAAGGCTGAACCATGTTTTCCTAGTTCAAGAGAGAGGAGTTACTAACCCACAGTTTTTTTAAAACGTTAATTTCATTTGCCTGTGACTTAGGTCATTGGTGGTGGTTTCATATCATTAATTAATTTATCATATCAGATTTGATGTATTTATGAAGAAAGATAAAATTAATTTTATGAGGATGAAACCGATTTAACTCATTTTCAATGTTTTGAAAACATTGTGAAACTATTATTTTGACTGATTTTATTTTATGAGAGACTCTCTCTTAATCATTTGGTCAATAAAATCTGTGATACTTAAATGCAGTGATTAGTATAGAAAACTGTGATATAAAACTCTCCACTGAGAAATATTATTTTATTTATAATTTTATCTCTACACTTGATGATGTGACAGAGTTAAAAACTTTGTGATAAAACCCCCACTGAGAATGGCCTTAGATCGACTAGACCAACGACAGAATTATCATTTTCTATAATGGGAACATAGGCATTCACATAATTTGACTATTTCTCTGCATTTTAAACTGATTGCTACGATTTCATATTTTTCCTTTCATGTGGACAATATTTTTCTTTCTAACAAAAATATTTTTCTTAAAGAAACATAAATAGAGTTATTTATCATCACTAGGTTCAATGTTTTAATTAGGACTTAGGAGTACTGTGTACCATGATTCATTTGTACTCCTTAGAGATGATGCCTTTACAATAAAAGTAAGTTTGAAAACTGTCAAAGCCGTGCATGCACGTTGCACACCCTGGGCGACTGCAGCAGCCGGATACTCCAAAAGTAGGTTGTGCATAGATGCTTTGACTTTGTGGAGCGTGGATTTCTTTTTTTAAAAAAAAATCAGATTGTAAAAAGCTGAATTGTAAGAATATGCAAAAGCTGCCTTCCAACGGATTATTGTGGATTCTGGCACACTCAACTGTGGATTGTGAAAATCTGCATACAGAATCTATCGTTTGTTTGTTTGTTTTTACAGTTTGAATTAATTATATCCAGAACCTGTTTAATTTGTCGGTCTATTTGAGCTTGGTACGTGATACCACGATCCAAAGTTGAAACAAATTAAAAGACCTAAGTTGAAATTCTCGACTAAAATAATCGTCGATTTTCTATTTAGCATGAAAACGAACTAAACTAATAGTGAGCACCAAAAATTTTACTATCCAAAAGTGGAACTATATCAGGTCGTGACTATATATATAGGTCTCTTGCCAAAATAAGGAAGGAAGATACGATGAGGAAGGTTTTTAAGCGAATTTGCCACCACCGAGCTAGCCACCCCAGTACATAAGCGTCGGAAGGACGTGACGTGTGTTTGTTTTGTTTGTGGACTGTTCGAGTTACGCCACAGATACAGGCCTCGTGGACTTGCATGCATAGCAAGCCCAAACAAGATTTCTTTTTTAAAAAATGCTTAAAAGCGCTCACAGAGACAATGGGTCGATCAGGGATTCAGGGTGCTGCTGCATCGGGAACGACCAAAGATGTGTAGTTGACGATGGAGGTCCTTCATCTACAAGTCTAGAGTGAAAAAAGAAGGGTTCCTAATCTCTTGTTGATTGCAAGTTAGGACTGTTATGTTGCTCCAATTGTTTTCTGGAACCCATTGAATAGATGACACATGTTATTTTTTAAAACGAATAATAAAAGATAAAATTTCTACTTACTAATGTCTGCAACTTAGTTCAATTAAAATGAATTGCCGGCCTGAACCGTGTTGCTTGCTTGCAGCAATGGCATGCATGCATGCATGGGACTAACTGCAAGCCACGCACGATCCATGAAAACAACAAATGCTCACGTCATCATCGACACGGTGCCTGGTAGCAGCGTTCCGGTGGTCGCTGGATCGGATGCAGCTGCAACAATGGACGCATGTGTGGACATTGTACGCTAGCCACGCCCCCTCTCTAGGTGCTGCTGCTAGCTTGTTACTTTTCATCTGTGCTCTTCGGCGTGAAGGAACTCGACAACATAGCTGACGCCTAGACCATATGTAGAGTTGTTTATTTATCTGTTTTCTCTTCCGTAGAGAGCAAGGAACAAAAATATATAAATTAATTAAACATTGGATTTTTTTCCGCACAAGAAACACTTACATTTCGAATTGGATGGAGTAAGTAAAAAAGAACAAATAGAAAACCCATACAGCCCTTGATATTCATGTGTAATGGGGCAATGGGAAAAACAGCCTGAGGAAGAAAGCGTAGAGGCGGGGCCGGCAAGCAAGTATGGCCCTGACTTGCTCCCGCATGCAGCACGCGAACGATTGTGTTCGGATCGGATCCTGCGCGCGCTGTGCCCCTACCTTTTTACGCCGACGTTTCGTGACTCCTCTGAACCAGCAGCTGTTGTGTGCAAACTGAAACTCAGTTTTATCCAAAAAAAAAAGAAAGGTGGAAAAACTGAAACTGAGAAGTTGAGTTGAGATAAAACTGCGGATCAGGATCCCCGCCAATCAGCCCGCTCTGCCGTCGCATTCCGTCCAACCAATCCTACGGATCAGTCATTCAACATCGTCTTCTTCACTCCTTTATTCCTCATGAACCAGGCAGCAGCACTTGGAGGAGATCGATCGGGAATGGCGAGGTTGGACTGGATGAATGTTTGGCGACCACAAAAATGGACGCGTTGGGAGATGTAGAAGAGAAATATGTGATTAATTTGCTCTAATTTCATGATTTTTGTGGCTAGGATTTGGTACTGGTCCGTCAATTAAAGTATGTCTTTGGTACCTCTCTGTTTTTAACTATTAGATCTAGATAAATAAATGACTCATGTTGATTGTACACTAAAACTCATGAAATTAAAAAAATAATTTGTTGATTAGGATCAAATCCATCGGAGCTGGAATGAATGAGATGAGATTCTATAGCCTACAGCTGGCCAGCAATTTGACGCCTTCTTCCATGGTGAGGATGATGGGGAGAGGAAACTTTCCTTTGCTTGTGTTTGGTCAGGTGCTCAGCTCGCGATGGATCAGAAACGCAGTGTGTTGTGAGCGGTCCGATCAGTTAGACGGGATCCGACGGAATAGTGGTTGTCCAGTTAGAGAAAATTAATGGCCTATTACAGCAAACGGAATGACTACGCACACGATTGGGAAGAAAGCTGTTTCTGTGTGACCGCAGAGCGAGAGGGTCTGCTCGTCCGGCTTCTCACGCGGCCGAACAAAGCAAACAGGTGTGACAGCAATACAATGTACTAGTACCAAAGAGAAGTGGTGCCGATAAAACAGCCGATCACTCGAAGACTTGCCTGAATGAAGTGTAATTAGCACTGAATACTATAGAAACAAGTTGTACAAAAGGAGAAAATCCATTGATCAACAAGAAAGCAGGTGATCTTCACGGCAGGTTTTCCCATCCAGTGCCAAAAGAGGATTCAAGCCTCGCCCATGCCTCTTCCCTCGACCCTCCTCAACTCAACTCTAGAGAGGTACTCAGTGGGTGGAGGGGCACATTTATATATAACAAAATGCGTAACATGCCACCCGCCACGATGTTGCCTTCTACAAGGCACCGTTTCTGTGATCCCTGCCTGCACCACCACCACCGTCAGTCACACCATTTGGTGCGCTTCCTCTGTTAGTGTTTGCTGTGCTGGGGTATGGGGAGTAGGGCAAAGCTGTGCTACCATTGTTGTTGCTTCTAGTTCGTCCAGCTATACTGCTTCGCGTGGTCTTTGTTCGAGCTTTTCGACCCTGAAGAAATACGAGTGAACAGAGAAGTTAGAGATGAGTAAACTATGTCCTTAAATGCAATCGTAAACAACTTTCACTGGAAACACAAATAAAGAGATCCACTTTCATCACGCCACAGAAGAAACTTTACTTGGTAATGACAGGAAAGCAATAAACAAAAAGCCAGACAAGAATCTATGCTTCAATGGTCAGATGGGAGAGAATCAACTACAATAATAAGCCTTTTAAGTCTCAAGCAACTTGGGATAGGCTAGAGATGAAACCACATGAACCAAAGAACATGGACAAAACAAGTGCAAAAAAGAAGGGGAAACAAAGAGTAATAAAAAATCAAATCGAAAAAGGAGAAAAGTAAATAAAACGCTAAGCAAAAATAAAACAAAAAGCGGTGAAAAAGAACTTTGACAAAAACAACAATAAAAGAGAAGGAATGAAAGATCATGATTTTG